>JAAGNO010005552.1:0-12270 GCA_033439905.1 Ceryle rudis | reverse complement strand
AGTTTTTAAAGACAGAAGTACCATGAGGTAAAATTGGGATTTTATTGCCAATTTATTTCTTAAACCAAACAGAGTTTCAAATCAACCTATCAAGAGCAGTAGAAGGTAGATTTTTAAAGTTATTCTAGGCTTGTGCTCTTCTATAACTCTGATATCGATTGTCAGGAAACCTTTGTGTAAGACTCTGGATCTTTCACAAATCTACATTTGGCTTATAAAATATATTGCTATACATGAATACAAGGAAATAACATAATTGGTTTAAATATTTAAGTAACAGTTTCTCAAATGAATACAAAATTGAGCTCTATATACTTATCACCAGTGAGGATTCATTTTTTAATCTGGACTTCAAAGCTTTTGCAAGTATCTTTTCAATGGTTAATCTCCGAGAATAGGTAGATGCTGGATATAGAAGCAAACTATTGTGTAAACAATTATACAGAGTTGTCTGGTTAGACATAACATCAAGCATGTTGCATGGGATTTTAATTACATAGATTAACTGATAGGAAATGAGACTGTTGTGTCTTAAATTTGAATGCAACAATCTGAAAAATATCCATGTAACTCTAAGCAGAAAGTAGGAATATTCATGAAGGACTGTATCAATGTAAAGACTGGAGTATTTCCAGGCTGGTAAGTAATAATTTGTCTTGCAATTCTTATTTATTATAATAAATGCTTGGTAGGGGGAATGTCAACAGTTAATAAGTACTGCGTATTGCCATAAAAAGATTGGCTTAGAGATCTCGTAAGTGATTTGTGTTGGAACTTAATTGCATAAAAATTGCAGACATTATTCAGAAACAAATTGAATCACTATAAAACAGCGTTGCAAGGACAAGGGTAGCTACATGACAGACCTAGAGGCTACTCCAAAGCTGCCAATATAATTGTCTGAGGAATTTGCCAAGGAGACAGATGCTGCCGACAGAAAATAATGTTCCACTCCCTGGCATTTGGTTATAGCAATGGTCAAACCTAAGACAGACGTTAAGTGAAACAGTGTTCCTCATTCCCACACAATGCTATTTGATGACCACTAAAGGTAAACAGAGTTATGTTTTCCTAGTTCTGTTTTAGAATTCCTACAAAAATTCTGTAGCCCTCAGAAGCTGATTTGTGCACAAAAAAACCCAACTTTTCAAACTCTGCTATGAATCTAAAATGTCACCAGTACTGCAGAACATAGGTACTTTTAGAGAATGGCAGCTTGAAAGAGAACAGCTTTAACAGAATCATAATGATCTTCTTAACTCTCAAGTCAGCAAGTCAGAACTAATAACTTCATGTTTGTACTTTTGATATTTTATTCCTTGAGGAATTCTAGAAAGAAGTCTCTTTGGCTATACTGTGTAAACCCCACTGCAGTTAAGAAGATAACTTAAAGCAGAAAGTTCCATTTGTTCTACCACATAATGCTTAAATGATACATCAGGACATGGGAAACCTCAGTTAGAAGCATGAATATAAATCATAGGCCTGTGACCCAAAATCCCATTTCAGAATGGACAACGTAGCCAGTGCACAGTGCCTAAAACGTTAGCTGTTGTTCAGCCAGCACACAGCTGATTTGAATCTACTGACTTTTTGAACATAGGAAGGGCAAAGGCTCTGTCCTTGCAGGAGAGACTGCTCTGTGTTGAACACAAAGACAATGTGTTCAAAATTCAATACAGCTGAGAGCAGGAGATCCACCAGAGGTGTAGGGCACTGATTAGGAAAAAAAAAAAAACCAAAAACCCAACCAAGGAGAACAGGAGGTTGCCTTTAGGTTGGCCTACTGAAAAGTGAAAAACAATGAAGAATTTAAGATGAATACAAAAGCACTAGTCCTGTGTAGACAGAAGCTGTTTAGTTATATTTTCATTTCATGAGGGATCCAGAGGAAAGTGCAAGGGCAGTAAAATGTCATATAAAATATAATGTCTGTTGTTCACATAGGGAAAATAATCTTAGTTATCCAAAGACTGTGATAAACCCAAAAATCCTGGAATCACTGCAGACTGTTTTCTGAATATATTAGTTAAGTGAAAATCAGTGCTCAAAAAGTCAAACTGGACATCAGGAATTATTAAGAAATAAATAAATAAAAACCCCAACAACAAACAAATAACAGAACAAAAAATTCCATTTTGCCCTTGCGGAAACCCTTTTCTTTTTTACTGTCATTAGCCCTGCATGTAGGTCTCACCCTCTCATCTCAAAAATCATGTATTAGAAATAAAGAAGGAAAAAATTATCAAAGGTATGAAAAATTTGCTGTATAAGGAGAGATTAAAAACTATCACTCTTCTTCCTGGAAAAGAAAAAACTGAAACCCAGTAAAATACATGTTTCTAAAATTACAGATGACATTAAAAGGATGAACTACATATGTTTATTACCTAGTTTTACTAGAGATCTGAGGCAGATGAATAAATGACTAGGCAGCACACTTAGCTGGTAGATTTTCAAACAAGATATAAAAATCTGTGAAACTCACCAAAAATGTAAAGAGGTACAAAAATGTTCACAAACTCATGAAAGAAAAGGCTTTTTGGAATCTGAGGTGTTATACTTCTCTTCTAGCTGTCTGGTTTTCCTGAATACATACCAGAGTCCCAAATTAGTTAGAAGGCTAGATAGGCCTTTGACCTTTTCAGATAGTCTTCCTATTCCTTATGCCTTGCTCCTCGCAAGAGACAGTAAAAGAGGATCCCAGGACTAGTATGATAATATAGGATATTTTGCCTTGCTTTTTCGTTATTTTTTTCTTTGGTATTATTTACAGACCTTGAAATCTACGAAATCACAACTATAATGTGACTGGGTTAGATACACAGATGATGTGCCCTGTGAAGTTGCTTGTAGAATATGTTTTAGAATATGCATGATACCTGTGTATTCTAAAACAAATCTTGAAATAATGTTGCTATGCAAAGTTACCTCTGGAAAAATTATAATATTGAGGCCTTGCCCTCTATTCTCTTCTTTTTCATATGGTTGTATGGGCTCTTGCCTCACCTTGCCTTGCCTTGCTTTTCTTTGGTCATGGCTTTGCCAAACTGAAGCAAGTCTTCTCTTTTACTGTCTCGGTATGGGGTTATAGCTTCATGTATAGTTCTATCTGCCATCCCAGTGCCATAGGATATGTTGGAATTCAACAAGAAATCAGTTTTTTCAATCATCATGGCCCTTGAAGTGATTCCTAAGGGAGAGTCTTGAAGTGAGACAAGAGTTATATTAGGAGTAGACTGTCCTAAACAGGTTGCTCTGTAAATCCATCAGGTCTCTGCACAGTCATTTGACTTGATCTGAGTATTAAGATGGGGAGACAGCTGGCAATAGCTCAAGGCAGCTGTTCTCTTCCCTCTCTCCCTGCTGCCAGGACAGGTGGTAGCTCAAAATTATCTTTTTTGTTAATAAACATATAATAAAATTGCATCCACTTGGTTACATTTGGCAAAAATCTAATACTTCTTTCAGTCTTCATCAAGCCCCTGCCACTCATAATGTTGCAATAACTAGGGACTGAACTGGCAGGTACCTTGTTCAGTACTTCTGCAAAACAGATTAGCTATATTGGACCTGAGTCTCAAGTCTAGCTGAGTCTCTGCATCCGTTAAGGCACTGCAGAGATTTTGCTTTTATTTTGCCCTTTTCTGCCTGCTCTTTTGCAGTGTCACACAGGTGTTAATATGCAAGCCACTTTGTCCAAGACAACTTGGAATTAGGACAGTACGGCCAATACTGGACAGTAAGCATTTCTCAATTTCCTAAATTTTGTCTGTTAAAAATAAAATATCTCTACTCACTCTTCACAAACATTTGGTGAACTTTTATTTAGAAATAAAATGTGGCAAAACAGAATGCTGTTATTTTTTAAAATAAAAAACACTGCAATATGTATTTTATTTCTTCAGCTTCCAAATAAAATCACTGTTAAATTGTTTAGCGGAGTTCTTCTAATAACCTCTCTCTGTTGGCTCTTTTTTATATGCTTTTGGAATTTAAATCTAATTAGAATAGCTGCAAAACTGTTTGGCATATGTCTTACAAAATTCTTTACCCCCTGCCCTCCTCCATACTTAATACTTCCTAATTAACTCTGAAAAGAAAATGAAAAAGAATAGACACACATATCACTGTTCACCCAGACAAACACAGTAAGAGGTCTCCACAGAGTACCATTGAAAATCACACTTGGAGATAATGAATCAATTAGCTTATAAAACAGAGAAAATGCATATTTTTTTATATGATTTGCACACAAGTCTTCAGGTTCCAAAATACACCTTTCTCCTTATAAATACCCTGGGTACATCAGTGTAGGTCAAACCCTATGTACTTTCCAATAAAGATGAAGTCTGTAATCCAAAATTATTTTGTTTATGTATCTTTAACAGATTACAATTAGTTATAATAGGACATATTTTTTATGGGTTGTAGAAATGAGAAGTAATCAGTGAACAAAGGAGATAAAATTATTTACTGACTACATGAGTAACTTTACATCTAAACTTTACGAAAGATGAAACTTTTTAATCTCATAGTTTTAAACTCATATAAAATTAGACTCTGATGGTCTCCATCAGGAAATTGAGAATGTAATCCTTGAAGCTCTAGTGTCATTCTTAAAACTAATTTTCCTCTTGCAGATTTCAAGCTTTTAGGGGCAGCAAATACATTTTATATATACGTAATGGCTTATAGTTTGGGTTAACAATTGAAATGGTCTTGATGGGTTAACCCTGGCTAAGAGACAGAGTCCCACCCAGCCACTCCCTCCCTGCCTCCCTTCCATTTAGCAGAAAGGGAGAGAAAATAGGAAAAAAAAACCCCAGTAATAAGAAATCTTGTAGGTTGAGACAAAGACAGGGAGATTGCTTATCACAGAATCATAGAATCATGAATGGTAGGGGTTGGAAGGGACCTCGAAAGATCATCGAGTCCAGCCCCCTGCCAGAGTAGGATCTCCTACACTAGGTCACACAGGAACACATCCAGGCCGGTCTTGAATATCTCCAGAGAGGGAGACTCCACGGCCCCCCTGGGCAGCCTGTTCCATTGTTTCGTCACCCTCACTGTGGAAAAATTTCTACTTATGCTTCTGTGAAACTTCCTATGCCTCAGCTTCCAAAGAATCAATAAGAAGTATGGGCATAATGGACTGGGCTTGGCAAAAATTAATTTATTTTATTGCCAATTTAAACAGATATGACTAGTGAGAAACAAGAAGACAAACAATAAACCTAGACATTTCCTTGCCCCTTTCCCAGGCTCAGCTTCATTCCATTACTACTGTCTCCCACCCCAAGCAGTATGGCAGGGATGGGGAGAGTGTGGTCAGTACACAGCGATTTCCCTCTGCAGCTTCTTGCCGCTCACACATTTTCTCTGCTCCAGTATGGGTTTGGCATGACCTGTTGTAGATACCTATTCTGGGGCCATGGAGGACCCTCTCTTCCTCATCCTCTGATTTTGTGGTTCCTTCTGATGCTTCTCATTATTTCTGTTCCCTCTTCCTCTGCCTGTGTAGTGTTTTTTTGCCCTTTCCTAAATAGGTTTCCCCAGAGGTGCCACCAGATGGCTGATGGGCTCAGCTATGTCCCATGTTGGGTCCACTGGAGCTGGCTGGAACCAGCTGGAACTGGCTGTGTCTGATATAGGGCAACCCCTGCTTCTTCTCACACAGGCCACCTCTACATCCCTCCACTGCCAACGCCTTGCCACAGACACTGAATAGAGCAGTTAAAGTGGCTCTAGTCCCCAGGCATCCATCTTGTTCTTCCTTTCTGTACATATAATTCCTTAGACCATGTTGCATCATATAGCATTTTTTTCTCTATATAAATAATCTTTTTCTTGTTAAGAATGGAAAATATATTTTCTGTCTTTTTAAACCATTTTAAAATTCAGTTCATTATGACTAGGATATGTGTCCTTCTGCTGCTATGCAAAAGAGTGTTTCCAGCAACACAAAAAGCCATGCCTATCTAACTGATTATGCAGAGATGAAGTGAAACTGATTGTACATATGTAGTTAAATGCAAGCAGATGAAAAAATATCTTTGAAGGCATGTACACCACTTTACACTAGTTGATATTTCAAAGGTTGGCTTTTTCTGATTGAATGACTCCTTTGAGATGTCTCTGCTTAGCTTTCTATCTCACCCTTGTGAATATAATCACAGAATCATATATAATGATGGTTATAGTTAGCAATCATCCTCTCTGTAAAGACTGTGTTTCTATAAGCTTTGTCAACTATTTTTTTTTTTTTCATGTGTACACTATGATAGCCTCTTCAGGTGAATATATATCAGCAGTTAAACTAAATCAAAAGCAGAGAAAATAATCTGAAAATTAACTAACAAAATCAACTGCCAGTATAAGAGGATGAGGCCAGAACAGATTGTTTTTCTGAATCAAATGTATTCAACATTTTCCCCCTCTGTTTATATTTTCAAGCTTTATGTCCTAGTCTGAGCTAGAACAGAACCAGGTCTGATCAGTGATTTTATTTTTAGCTAACCCTTGACACATTTTTTTTCTTTTCATTTATCCACCTCTCAGTTCTGATTATTTATAATAGTAAATAAATAATAAATATTATATTAAAACTTTCACTTGGCAGCAAGCTTCCTAAAAAAGTGAAAACAAAGGTCAGTTTTTAAGAAGGTTCAAACTGATGCAAATGGATAGGTGTTAGATAACAGAAATGAAAGGGATATTCTGTCTGTCTGTCCGGGCATCAACAGTTCTTACAGCAGTTCAATGCTTGTCTAAGCATCCTAAAATTGTTAAATGAGGCCTGCTTTTACTATTACCCTGGGGTAATACTCATGTGGGAAGAAGGTGATGTTGGTGAAGGTAGAACGAACAGGAACAAGGTATATCCGGATCTCTGAACGACTAAGCTGCCACTCCAAGTTATTTTTGTAATCCCTGTAGACCTGACCCAAGTGCTCCCTTGGGGTACTTGCTTTCCTGATTTTGTCCCTCTGCAGCTTATTAACAGCTTGCAAAAGGGATTTTGTAAGAAGACCATTTCATAAAAAAAGATTCCACATTATTCAGCTACTCCCCTATATGTGCCTTCTGACACTATTCCATCCCTATAAGAGAAAAGTCCTCCTTTCTTTCTTTGTCAAACAACTATACAGGATTGCACAGGGCTTTAAGGGGGAAGCACTCAACACCTTAGTGTCTTATCATATCTCAAGTGGAAATTTCACTATTAAAAGGAGACTATGGGGTGTTCCCTCACTTTTAATAGTTCAAGTTGCAAAAAAGAGGAATCAGCTTGTTTGTGTCTGATAAAACCCGAGAGGATAGCCAGAATAAAGACAGACAACTACTTCGTTGCATACGTATTAGTAGTGCATATTTAAGAAAACAAACTACTTTCTTATCCTACAAAAAGACAACCTTTGCAAACTGTATTGACCAATTATTAGCACTCACACATCTCTTTCTAAAGCTGAGTTAGTAGTGTTTGCTGCTCGTACAAATTTCAGGAAGAGAACTGTACACTAATCACTTTTCAAACAGCTTGGATTTACTTTTTTTATAAGTGCCTGGATCACTAGTGTTATGTAAAGGACTCCAAATCCTCGCCTGACCTATCTATTCTATAATAAGGGAAAAAGCACAAGAATTACCATCATGAAATTTTGAGATAATGCAACCTATTCACATGCATGAACACATGCATTTGTAGACTGTAAATGGTAACCTTCTTTTGCTTTGATCTATATGATAATAAATAGCTTCCTGTGTTTCAGAAAGAAGATTTAATGAGATATCACTAATAAATTCTTCACTAGTAGCACACCAGTAAGCCATATGGTTTTGATGATGTATGGCACTAATCTGTCATCAGCATAACGTCTTCCCAAAATATATTTACAATATTCATCAAGATTTTTTGTTAAAGTGCTACGGTGTACTTGACCTAGGGTACTTGATCTTAGGAATATAGATAGCAAAATAATATGGTCTGGAAATAATATAAGTGAGCAATATAGTAAATAACAACAATGATGCTCAGCTTATATTTATAGAGAGTTTCTTTTCCTCTTGTTCAAATAGCAAGCACAGTCCTTCCAAATTTTATTTGGTTTCTGTATGCAAGATTCTTCATCTTTGCCCAACTAATGCACACAGAATAAAATACAGGCCCTTGCTTAAATTAAATTATAAATAATATAAATATAATTATTAATTGATAAATATAAACAACACATGCCACTTTTTAGTGATACTAACATTTGGTTAACTGCATAATTTAGTCACAACATTACAGTTCAGTCTGCAAATTTCTACCTTTACACATTCTTATTCTTTATTTGCCTCGCTTATTCTTGCATTTACATCGCTGTTTCTTACACAGTCATAGAAGTCTTAGGTTTTTCTTCTGTTTCTAGTCAAACCCCACCAAGTCCCTCATCTTCTTGTCACATTCCCAAACTCTTATCCCTCTTTGCGGTGTGAATTCTTTTCGCTTTTCATAGTGAAAATGCTATGTGAATATACACAATTCATTCAAATTGGTAATAGCTAGAATAAAGATATTTTCCTCTGTAGTATAACTAACTGCCTAGAAAAAGGGAAAGTATTTGTACAGCTTCTATTATCACTCTGGATGGACAATACGGTTTAAAATCTTAAATGTATGTTTTCTTACTTAAAAGTTAAGCAAGGAGGTACTGAGGAGCAGAAATGGGAAAATCTAAAGGCAAGCAAGAAAAACAAAGAGAATAATGAAAAAGTGAGGAAGTAAAATTAGTGCTGGGAAGGAAAAAAATAACATTAGAAATGTATACAATTAGTAATGTTATTCACAAACTGTCATTCTCTATGGATGTTTATTTTAGTTTTATTAAAGCCATCCATACTTATGTAGTAGATAGTAAAAGCT
Source organism: Ceryle rudis (assembly GCA_033439905.1). Lineage (NCBI taxonomy): Eukaryota > Metazoa > Chordata > Aves > Coraciiformes > Cerylidae > Ceryle > Ceryle rudis. The sequence goes on along the minus strand of JAAGNO010005552.1, from coordinate 3,362 downwards.
AAACCAAGACACAATATCTGTTAAAGAAAAGCCTATTGATGGCTCTTATGATCATGCAATAGAAATACATCATAGTGAAATAACACAGATTCTTTGTGCATCTATTCTAGCTAGAGAAATGTTGCATTTGGCTTTTGGATCTATCTATAGTGATGCATAATTTGGGGTATCAGGAGGTGTTAAGTAGAACATACTGACCTAGTAAATCCCACAGGGAACTCCCCTCACCTGGGTTCTTGTGATGTGAGATTTCCCAGTCTCAAAATTTAGCTTCTGCTGAGGAATCCTTGACTTTAATAACATCTTTGTGGCATGTAAATACTGTTTTCTGGAAAAAAAAAAGTCATTGTATAAGCATCAAAAAAAATTTCTATTCTGATTCTGAGTCACAATTTTTTTTTTTTTTTGTTTCATTTTTATATGTTGAATTCAAAATCAGGGAATCGTAATTTCAGAAACCTTATAGGAGGCTCTAGTTTATATGTTCTGTTAATTCCGTAAAGCTAATTAACTCGGTTCTGCTTTTTGATTCAGTTTGCTTGAATTTAATGCTTATGTTTGGTAAGCAGTCAGATAAAGAGATAAAAGGGTCACTGTATTTATCATTGCTCATTATTTCCTTTAATATCCATGTTGCACTGTGTAAGTTCTGATTACAATTAAAATGCTTATATGCCATCTTTGCAGTAATTGCGTGAAACACACAATTTGTACTTTGATTCTGTCTGTTAAGTAATTGACAGTCACAAACCATTTCTTGATAATGTTTTAATCAGTCAGTTCTTTTTTCAAGTGTTTAGAAATAGTTTAATAATAGGCCTTTTCTCTCATGTGAAGTTTTTTGCAAGTTTTTCTTCACTATTTTCTCTCTCACTTTCCTCTAGTTCCATAATAATTCTATCTTATTCAAGAGGAATAAGTACTGATAAAGTATGGACTAAGTAAGTACTCAGTGACATAGACTAAAAACTGCCTGAATTCTGGACCCAAAGACTTTTAAGCCTTATCCATCCATGCTGTGCAAAATACACATGCTTTGTATTGTATTTTGATAATATCAAATCTGATAATACTATAAAGTAATGGGATCGAGCTATTCTTCAATTATTATTTTTTCCTACCTGGGTCCTAGTTCTAATCACACAAACATTCTTGATGGGAAAGCAGGAAATGGATGACTAAAGTAAACAGCTGTAGGAGCTATCTCACCAAACACAGCCTTGGAACCAAAGTAAGCTATGTCACCTTCAAAATTAAACATTTCACACTCACACCTCAACTGGGAGCAGACAGAAAGAAATTTTACAAGTATTACTGAAGCTTTCCTATATTAATTAGATAATTTGGACTACTGGACTCCTAGAACATTGACTATTCCAACAACAAAGTTTTACTTCCATATATGGTATGCTCCTTTCATCCATAACAATATTTTGAGTGTAACAATGGGTTACATGTAGTTTTTTGAGGGCAAAGTATATTACATAAATACATATATAAATATATATATGCATAAATATGTATACATATATGCATATTAAGAAACTTATTTCTGAAAGAGATTAAAATTGGTCAGAGGTCTCCTATTTGTCCTATAAAAAAGGAAACTCAATCAAAATTTATCTAATTACACTTTTTATTCTTAGTGGGGAGTGGAAAGCTCCTGTATGTGGATAGGGAAACAGGGTTTAGTCTAAATAGACCAAATTCTGCCCTCACTAATTTACCTGATGGTAAAGCCCCATTGAAATCAGGGCATTACATTAGTGAAACAGAGTAGAACTTGGCCTTCAAAGCTATGCAATTAATATTAATAATAGCAACATTTTAGATAAAGTGCATTTTAGTTCTTATGAAAGGTGTTAGCTGTCTTAAAGATTTGAAAGCTTCTTGCTGCAGATCAGATAGCTCAGGAGCAATATCAGAGAAAGCTGCCTAAATTGATTCTATCATTGTTCCTAAGTACTGATGTGGTGGGACTGCTTCTAAAGGTGAGGGTGTAATTCAGTCTTTAAACTGGGGCTGATTGAATTATTTATTGCAGTTACTAAATTATTTATTTCTGTTCACAAACAGGCTTTGATTTTTATAAATGTACTTGGCATACATCATTGCTTGATCAGTTTAGTCAGACAAAATCTAAATTTTGGGTGCCTCACTAAAGACTGAGTCTGGCAATGTACTGAGGCTTGTCATGGCATTTTTGTGACATGGCATTTTTGCTCTTTGAATTATTGACTGAAGGCTTCAGGACAGTTGTGAATGACAAACAGCAAACAAGACAGAGCAAATGTTTTGTTTTGCTAACAAATCTTTGCACATTAATGCAGATCATTCTTGAAGACCACTCTTTGATATTTATGATCACAAAAGTAACACTCTTATTCCTTTTTCCCAGTATCAGATAAAAAGAGTCAAAAATAAAGATTGAACTAAATGGCGACTAGAAATCTGAACAACCATTCATGCATACTCTATAGCAGTCCCATGTAAATTTTAGGTCTAGGAAAAAAAAAAAAAAAGAGGAAAAAGGAAAAATAAATTGCATCTTAGTCTCTTCTACCTTGGAATTCAAAACCTAAGCAAAATGCTGCATAAGCCTGCAGTTTCACAGCAGGACAAGCTGAAACAATTCTTCTTTAATTTGCTTCCCTGTTCCCCATGCACTTTTTTTCTTCACCTATATTGGGTTGTCTCTGGAACTCATAAGATCCCATAGTGAGCTGATTTGTCACACAGAACTGTTAAAATATATATGTGTACATATAGATCCATGTTGCTGGCTATTTTACATGTTAGAACCACTTAGGGAAAGGTATTATAAAGATAGATGTGACAGAGGGCAGAGGTAAAGAAGGGAATATCATAGTAGCCTGAAATTACTGATTGATATAAATGGATCTGAAGTCTGAGTTCCATGCTGTCATGCTATAATCATTTGTAAACAAAAAAGCAACACTAAATTCTCTGAAAACAGTGAAACAGTTCACATGACTGCATGGAGGCTTAAACACTAACCCAGGAAATGGAAATTAGTTTCTCATGTTTTGAAATTGGTTTTTGTTTGTTTCTTTGTTTTTTCCTTAAGAATTCAAATGTAAAGAAAGTGAGTGATAAATATCTGGCATTGCAGAGCATGGGTTGTAATCATAATGATGGTGGAGACACCATGCTGAAGTGCTGATACATGCTTGCCATGTGAGCAAAGAACTTGCTGCAAGGACAATCAACAGCCTCTTCATTAACATTAACATTAAATATTATAAATCATTGTTGAAGATTATTTTATCCTCAGTAAATTACAAGAGGTGAAGCAGGTGGAAAACATAACATACCAAGCATTTTTTTATATTTATTTATTT
>JAAGNO010005551.1:33668-55311 GCA_033439905.1 Ceryle rudis | reverse complement strand
AGACATTGTGTGACAAAGCACTAGTGTGAGATGCTCAGCTTCTCTATTGCACTGCATTGTTATACTCATGGCAGAAACTATTTATTTTTTTAATTGAGGTTTTTTTTTTGGGAATTTGTTTCACTCATTTGTCTTGCTAATAATACTCTGCTAGCTCTTCTCAGGGAACTGAAGATGAAGATAGATAGTTTTCAGAGCATGTTCTTGTTGGTATGGTCCTGACTATGGTTAGAAAATTAACTGTCTTGGAAATGCTGTATTCTCACTCAAATATATCAGCTCTGGGTTGGTTTTGAGTCTAAGATATTACTGTCAGTGATCACTGAAGATTACAGTGTTTATTTTAATGAACTAACAAGTGTTCTACTAGCATGTTCTACTAGAATGTTCTATTTGAAAACATTTTATTGACTTTTCCCTTAAAAGTCTCTAATTTCATAGAGTCTTCTGTATGAAAAATGCAAATATTTGAGTAGAACCAGAATTGTTGCAGGTGAAAAACAACATTAGAAAGTGCCATTTCAGGCCATCCTCATGTCCTCACTTTTCTCCTACAGACCTGACCTTCCCTCTGTGTCCTGCTGTAGTCACAGGGTTCCCACTTGCTTCCACTTGCCATGGAGAGGACATCACAGTGCATGGGACATGCAGTCCAAACAAAGGCTTCCATGAAACAAGCAGCAGAACATTTTTTTTTCCCCCAAAAAAGGCAAGTTTTGCAAAAAGGGGAGAAAACACAAAAAAGGGGAGAAGATGCAAAAAAAAAATTCAAAAAGGGGAGAAGATGTAGGTATGAGTCTGACTGAATTCCTCGACATGTCACTTCAACACGCTTATCAGCTTAGTAATGTCTTATTGATGGTGACAATGTCTTATTACTAGTAGTGAGGTAAGTGGCAGAAAGCAGCCAACACTGTTATCAACTCCCTTGAGGAGTCTAGAGAGTGACAAAGAAGAAAAATTCATCTTTTGTCATGCACATAGACCAAATATGATATGTAATCACAGAAAAAAAAAGAGCACACAACAAGCCATTCTTTGTCAGCTGTCTAATTATAGCTACAGCCAACTAAATAGCCAGCAACATGCAGTCCTCATTAAATCTGCTGTGTACAGAAATTGTTATGGTCCAGAGAAGACAGGAGAGTGAACAACTGGACAGAAGTCACACAAGGTAAAAACATTTTAAAGAGAAAAGCCACTCTGTTGTCCCCCATCTTTGAGGACTGAGAAACTGAAATTAATATTAGCAGGACAAGTCTTCTTTCTTTCTTTTTTTTTTTTTTTTAGCAATTCAGTGTATGAGTCACCCAGGGATGCCAAGGATGATTATTCAGCTACTTTCCATGATACTTTTGAAGTGCTTTTCTGCTGAAAACTTTTCTTTCCTGCTTTTGATGATCATGTTTTGCTTGCTTTGGCCTCTTTTATGTTGTTTTGTTCATGGGTAGGGGATGAAGATGCCACTCTTGTCAAAACACATGAATAAATAAACCTTCTATGTGTTTAATACAAAAGAATGGTGGTTGCACATGAGCATCAGTGATCAGAGTAACAACACAAAAAAATGGCAGCTAAATGCATGATATAACTGGCTACAATGGCTGGGAGGTGTCCAGGTGGCAATATTCATAGGAGACTCTTTGAAAACATCTTGAAATCCAAAGTACAGAATATTTTGATAGCTATTTTTGAAACATATGAATAGAACATTTACTTTTCCTTCTTTCCATGTATCTGTTCTCTCTTAGGATTCTCCTGTGGAGAAAATCCCTTCCTGAACACTTGCTGTAATCATCTGTCTTCTGCTTCCCTTTTGATCATGTGCAAACCAGACCTTCAAGCTGTATTAATGGTTTGATACAGTAGCAATAGCTGAATGATACTGGAATAGAACAAATCAGCATTTTTCTCCTGAAACAGTTCTCTGAGGAATCATGACTTTAGAAAGTAATGAAAACCTCTGCATAAAAAAAACACCCCATGTTTTCCTTGGGCTTGGAGATGTTTAAAAGCAACCTGAAAAAAACCTTGAATTTTCCTACAAAAAGCAAATGACTGCAGGCAGCTGCCACTAGGACAGAGAGCTCTTGCTGTGTAGCTGGGAGTAGGCAGCATGAGGAGGCTGCTGTCAAGTGGAGAAGGGAAACAACATCCTCTGCTCCTGCATCCCTCACCTCCACCTCCATCTCCCTCTTGGATCCGCTGGGTCCACAGTGAAGAGTGAAGGGAAGGGCTTCACCCACTGCCATCTTTCCTTTTTCATTAGGAGACTGACAACCATTTCTTCTAGACTCAAATGCCTTTGGCTTTAAATGGGGGGATTCTAATATCCTAAATGTTTACCTCTGAACAGAGGGGTGGTATATACAAACCTGTCATTCAGACCTACAGAGTATACACGGGAGCTTTTGGGTCTACAAAATGCAAGACATATTACTGATGATGATTTGTTTCTATTTGTTCCCAAAGATCATCATAAAGGAGTTTAAGGGCTGAATTAATTCTTAGCTGTGCACTGAAGTCAACAGTTAGACCAGGACTGTGTTTGGCAGTATTTCCATATCCTGCAATTCAGCATGGAATATGTAATCATCTGACAGAGGGTTCAGTATGTTTAGTTGTGTAACTGCTAGAACAGATAAAGGATCAGCCAGGCAAACAGTGAAATATGAAAACTGTTCTCGTAAAAACATCCCAGCCTTGGGGCATGCATCTGCCAAGACTACTCCGTGGTGACATGAATGGACATAGCATTTAACTACTCTCCAAGAGGAGAGAGGATTACAAGGAGGTGGGGAAAGGAGAAGAAGCCAGAGCAACCCTGCCAACAATAGCAGGTTGCAATACTTAATCTCAGTGCTTGTGCCAATGTGCTTCGAAGCTGCTGTTGTTTTTATGAGGAAAAATGCAGAAAAGACTAATCTGTGTATTTATGTCTGTCTGGAAATGTTATAAGTGCTGTGTGGTCATTCTGATTCCAGAACCAATGGGGTCGGTATTCCCAGGATGGGGAGACGTGGACAGGGTGCCAGAACTCAGCGGCTACACGTGGGACTGAAAGCAGAGAGAGTGAGTAAATGGAGGGATTCAGTAAAGTGGAAGACAACCCAGGAACTTTACCCACATTTCCAAATAACATACTTTTCTAGGGGTGTTTCACCTTAATGCTACAAATAGTATGCCCTTGAGAAGTTCTAGAGCATCATTTTCAGTCTTTTCATAACATGCTTCCCTATTATGCAGTGAATTTGCTTATTTGTTTTCTGGTATGACTAACCGATAGTCTTATTTTGCAGGAGTTTATGCTAGTGGGGTGTGCTAGAGCAAGTATGCTGTGTGCCATAGGTTTTAATGAACACAGAACAAGTGCAATAAAGGGCCAGTGGTAGCACAAACTTCCTTCCATCCCAGTAATTTCCTGTGTTTGCCAATATAATGTTATTTAGCATAAGGGACATCAGCTTATTATCTACTCTTCTTTCTGCTCTCAATGCTCTGCAACAAAGGATTTCCTGAAAAAATATAATGGGTTTTTGGTGGTGACTACTGTGGTTTGGTCTTTACTCCCATGTAATGCTTTTGACAGTGACAGCAGAAGTTATAAACACAGTGCTGATTTTTTTGTGGGCACTAGGATCTGTAAACAGATCACTAGCACATCCCATAGGTTATCAATTAGTATTGGTATAGGGCAGGCTTAATATGACAAATATCTGCGTCCTGTTCCTGTTTCTTATTTACTACTGCTACCACGGGCTTCTGGGGAAGTGTATGCTTTGGTGTCAGGTTATGTCACTGGCGACAGAGCAAGAGGGAAGCAGGTTTTCTGCTGTCTCTTTGAAAGATCTGCAGAAGAAATGGGTTTGGATTCATTGGGATACACATTCCCTGAGGTGGGTGGAGGAATAACAGATGATTTGTGCTACTTTGTACTACTCTTTGGTTACACAAAAGCATAATACACTGATCTGTCTCTCCTATCTGATCCTGCCACGGTAGTCTCCATGCTGTCTAAGGGTTTGCTTGATAATATGTCTCTGGTGGTTTGTACAGTTTTGCTTTAATCCTGCTATAGCTTAGCTCTGTTTGACTGGTAAAAGACAGTGACATGTAGGAGTAAGGATTCTTTGGCTTTTTTTTTGTTGGGTAGGACGGATACTTGGCAGCTGAGTTTCCCAGGGACCTAGGGATTAAAGTGAACCTTGAGTTTCTTTTTTGCTTGAAAGTCTCCGTCACTCCTAACTTGACATTTTTCTTCTATATAAGCTACAAACTACTGCAGGGGAGAAATATTTTCCAGACTACAGTGCTCCATAAATGGTGTTGTATGGTGTCAGTTAACTGTGATAAGAGTTGCACATCTCTACAATACCCTTGGGATCTCTTTTGACAATGAAGTTTTACTCTGAAAGAAATGAAACTTGTGCAGACAGGTAAGAAGGTGAAAATTAGCATGATCTTTGTCTAAAACAGATATATGTGAGATTCGAGGAAGATTTCTTGGAGAACTGGGTTAACTTGAGCCTTAAATAGTTTGCTCTCATTAGATGCATCTGTAAAAGCGTTGATCTCTAATGCCTCTGTATCTGTTAAAGTTCCTACAATATTTCAAGGAATGGTAAAAAGATTTCCACCATAATAGTGTCATATTTAGATGTTCACTCATCTTTGTGACCTTCCAGATCCAAATCTGACTGTTTAATGTGATAGTCTTACAGAGAAAAAATGAGATTTCAGAAGTGTCCTGTGCTAATAGGATTTACAGATGAGGTGGAAAACCAAACCTCTTCCTCTGGAAAAGGAATAGGTAACAAGGAAAATGAATGTTCAGCAACATCGATGCTTCAGATCTGGGCTCCCCAGTTCAAGACGGACAGAGATCTACTTGAGAGAGTCCAATGGAGGGCTACGCGGATGATTAAGGGGCTGGAACACCTTTCTTATGAGGAAAGGTTGAGAGACCTCAGGCTTTTCAGTCTGGAGAGCAGAAGACTGAGGGGGGATCTAATTAATGTCTACAAATACATAAGGGCTGGGCATCAAGAAGGCAGGGACAACCTCTTTTCACTTATGGATTGTGATAAGACAAGGGGCAATGGATTCAAGCTTGAGTACAGGAAGTTCCACGTCAACATGAGGAAGAACTTCTTTACTGTAAGAGTTGAAGAACATTGGACTAGACTCCCCAGAGAGTTTGTGGAGTCTCCTCTGAAGACTTTCAAAACCTGTCTGGATGCATTTCTGCACAACCTGCTCTGGCAGGGGGGTTGGACTTGATGATCTTTGGAGGTCCCTTCCAACCCCTAACATTCTGTGATTCTGTGGTTTTATGATTCTGTGATTCCCACAGGTTTTGCTGTAATTTGCCTTGAAAATTCTGTGGAAGTAATTTTTTTCCTCATGTATCTGGGAACAGATCTCTCAAAGATATGGGACAGAGAAGGAGAATCTGTCCTTCAGATTATAAAAAAAAGATCAAGTAACAAATAAATAGGTTTCACACTCGTGTAATCAGACACTTATACTGCATACGTAAAGCTGTAATATCATATGAAGTTTATCAGAAGGGTTGGAATGCTCACATTGGAGTCCTCGCCGTATTTCTCCCGGGCAAATTGCTATCCATCTTCCTAATTCATCTTGGCAGTTTCTGACTCTGTGAATGGTCCTTTTCTGAGAAGGGCAGTGCTAACATGCTTAGTGGGTCAGTTATCTACTGGGCTAATAACTTGGAATGGGTGGTCAGGGAATGAAATACAGAGAGGCTTGAAGACACTTTTGGTGAGGTGGGTCTTAACAGATGAAAGTCTTCCTCATCCCCTTCTCTAGACACCTGCATACTGCTACTGTAAGAGCTCCACTCCTCAGCTCTTTTTTCCTTAGAGGCAGTTGCATTTCACTAGTATTATGGATGGGTGAAATGACTCTTGCAAGCATGTAGCACAAGTGAGTTGTATGAGTGCCATAGTACACAGAAGAAATGTGAGTCATAAATCATCATTAACATCTGCTGGAAAACGTATCTGTGCCCCAGCGGTTGTAGGTTACTCTGTCAGAGTACTTGACACCATACCCATGATTGGTGTTGTTTGGTACATTTGAGACCACTAATGGCTGCTTTAACAGGCATATCAGTTTTGGCTTAATTAATTTGTTGATATCAAGCAACTTTCTTCCTCCAAACAATGGTGCTGGTAATTCACAAGCTGTTATTCTTGGAGCCCCACTTCAACAAAGGCAGTCTCTCTGTCTGAATGTTGCTGCTTTCATATTTTATTGCAGAAATTACACAAAAATATTTGGCTTGTCTAATGAGGGCTTGACGATATAGTATATATTGCTGAAAATGTGTCATCGCATTATTCCTACAAAAATAAACTTTTGTGGTTTTTTTTCCTTGTCCATTGGCATTTTGCTAGTTCAAACTAGGGAATACGGGATGTCTGTGCAACTTGTCTAATAATACAAAACAAATTATATGGGTGTAATGCTGGTATTATCAGGGCTACAGAGATCGTTCCTTTGCACTTACGCTTGTTTTTCTCCCTTCTTAGATCTATAGATTTAGACTGCTGTTGGCATCAGTAGTTTCAGAGGCTTAGGAACATGGGGTTTGACCTCCCAAATGTCCTTATTAATCCATGTTCTTACATATGCTAGATCATGCAATTTGTTTTGCAGGAGGCCTTTAGGACCAAGAAAGCTTATTGTGGTTATCTAATCTGACCTATTTCATTACAGAGGTCACTGAACAACCCTCACAGGATTTCCTGCAGCTGGGTGAGAGAGTACTTGAAGAAAGTTTTCCATCATGATCAGAGATGGCTGAAGGTTTTTTGGCAGTGTAGGCAAAATTTCAGGGCAGCAGCAGAATGGATCCTGAGAGGAGAAGGGCTGGAAGGGGCCAGGGGATTTCAGAAGATGGGGATGAGGATGCTGGGACCAGTGAGGAGAACTCCGGTAGCAAAGTGTGAGATGAGTGAGCTTTTGGAGACTAGGAGTGTCAAACAGGTTTGGGAAAAATCACCAAGAACTGCAGAAAAGGTATGGAGGTAATTAAGGTTATATTTTGGCAGGTGTCTGATTCAGGAGGAGGTCACAGGTACAGGTGGTTTGATATAGAAGCTTTTCAGGTAGGAGACGGAGAAGAAACCTCATGGTTTCCAGAGTGGGGGTGGAAGTGATGAAACTCTTGGGAGAGGTCTGAGTGGGTGGGAGGAGAGATTTGAGAGACATGGGAAGTTTGAGAGGTCTGTAATTTGAGGTAGGAAATCCTCTGCCTCCCCCCTCACCCCATCTGAACTCTTCCTCTAGACTTTCCTTACAGCTTTCCCACTTTGGAGGGGTGTGAGACCCACAGCTCCAGCTGTGCTTCACACAGCAGCTGAAACCCCTGGATGAGAAACACGCTCCAGTTTGTGCAGTTCCTCTTTGTCCTACCATGCCTCAAGGAGGGTAAAAAAAAGCATAGAGTCATAGAATGCCTTGGGTTGGAAGGGATGTCTAAAGGTCATCTAGTCCAAACCCCCTGCTGAGAGCAGGGACATCCTCAACTAGAGCAGGTTGCTCAGAGCCTTGTCAAGCCTGAATGTCCCCAGGAATGGGGCCTCCATCACCTCCCTGGGCAACCTGTTCCAGTGTTCCACCACCCTCACTGTAAATAACTTCTTCTTAAATCTAAATCTACCCTTCTCTAGTTTAAAAACATTGTCCCTTGTCCTATCACTATGTGCGTTTGTAAACAGCCCCTCCCCAGCTTTTTTGTAGGCCCTCTTCATGTAATGGAAGGCTTCTATAAGGTCTCCCCAGAGCCTACTATTCTGCAGGCTGAGCAACCCAACTCCCTCAGACTGTCCTCATAGGAGAGGTGTTCCAGCCCTCTGATCATTTTTGTGGCCTCCTCTGGACCTGCTCCATCAAGTCCATGTCCTTCCTGTGCTGAGGCTCCAGAGCTGGACACAGTACTCCAGGTGAGGTGTCACCAGAGCAGAGTAGAGTGGCAGAATCACCTCTCTTGATCTGCTGGCCATGCTTCTTTTGATGCAGCCCAGGGATGTGATTGGCCTTTTGGGCTGCAAGTAGACGTTGTTGGCTCATGTCCTGCATCTCGTCCACCAGAACCCCCAAGTCCTTTTCTGCATGACTGCTCTCTATCACCTCATCAAATCCAATGGATGGGGAAGGGGCTGCAGTCAGGCATAAGGCTGGAGGGGAAACCTGGGGAGCAGTCCTTTCTGCTTCTGCTGAATGGAGAAGACCCATCAGGATGAGTCATGAGCTGCTTCCCGCTCCAGCTGTGCCCCACCACCAATCCCAATCCTTCCTTTGGGGCGGGATCATGGCATTACCCCCGCATTCAGCTGAGTTGTGTTGTGCCTCAGAGGGACCTCCCCCCCTCCCCTTTTCTGGCACTACATGAGAAAGTAGCTCATGGATCCCCCCTTCCCACTGCTTGGGGCTCAGCCCTGATCACCTGCTGCTGTGATTTGGCTCTAATCTTAAAAGCCACACAAGTGGTGCAGAGTCTACCAAAGTCTACTGCTTTACTATTTTGAATCTATTTACTATCAGAAATGTGGGAGAAAAAAGAATGGAGCAGAAAAGTGCAAATTTTAGCAAGGCTGGTCGATTGCTGGAAAAATGGATGACAAAGAGGGCTTTTCTCTAGACAAAAGGTTAGTAACACAGGGCAGAAGAAAAAAGAAAAGGCTGATGTGAATTGGATTAGGCAGCTAATGAAGGATTGCAGCAATATATTAAATTACTACTGTGGAGGAAAACAAATACCTTTCTCCCAGAGCTGAGAGATGAGGAAAGAAGTGGGTATTTGTTCAGTGTAGAGTGCAAAAAGCTGATGGTTGTCTTGTCGGAAAACAAGATTGTTGGCTTTGTGAGGGGGAAAGTGTGGAAGAGTTAAGTCTTTCCAACCTGTAATGAAGATTTATAAACTGTTTTTGCAAAAACAAAAGAGAATTTTGCTTTGATAAACAGAATATTATAAATTTACTGTCTTTTGTGTCCAGTTTGGTATTCCCTCTCTGACGCTGACCCAGGCCTGATTTTTTTCGGGGGAAGTTGGTGTGTTTTGTGTAACATGCACAGGGAGTAGATCAGTCTTGTGGTGGGGAGTCAGGTCACACATGGACACCTAAGTCCAATTTTGTTTGCTGGCAACCTCTGCTGCAGTCACTGGTTATGTACTCTCTCCTTTCTTATAGTATAGTATAGGAGAACAAAATGGGATGCCCCTGTGTCTGTTTATCTGGTTTATTACAAGCAGAAAAATACAGAGACATGATTTTGTAAATAGAAATGAAAATCAAAATGGTTTTTTTTAAGAACTCATCCAAGTCCTGGGAGAGTATTTTCACAACTCCATCCCTTAGGAAAACTTCTGCTGTTGGTGGCAGTGTGTGAAGGGAAGATGTGATGGAGAAATCAGGTCATCCCAGGTGAGGGGTGAGGGTCTGGCCAGCTGTTTTGGGTATGCCATGGGGCCAGTACACATCTGGATGCACTAGATGGCAGGGTTTGCTCACAACAGCAAACCACGCTGTGGGGAGGGTGTTTGCATGGGACGAAGCAGCAGGTGGAGAGCATATTTCCTCAGGGATGCCAAAAACGAGTCCAAAAGATCTCTATCTAAAGATGGTATGCAATTCATTATCAAATACAAAACAGCCTGCTCCGACATAGTTCACTGATGAGCAAGAGACTTACATTTATTTGACTGAAAAGGAAAAAGGAGAGTTTTGATATCAAAATGTCTGTGAGCCTTGTCTTCAGGTAGAAAGAGAACACCATGGGAAACAGCTTAGCGACGTCTTCCTCTGCCCTTTTGATATTCAATAAATTTAAACTAGAATTGCTTGTTAAGTCTTGGGCAGACAGAGATTCATGTTTGCTCTCATATCCTGCACTTGGCCTGGCAGACACAGCATTTGATTCTTGCATGGAAACCTTGCTCAAAATCAGTAAACTGCAGGTGCATGCGAATGAAAAGCCTGTTGGCCAGTGGGGACAGGACATGAGGGCTCCACTGGAAGCCTGACATTTTTTGAGAAGCCTTGGTCCAGGGGAGAGCATTTTGTGAAAAGAAGGTTGTTAGAGATGCTAGTGGCAGCTGTGAGAGATGTGAGCAAAGGAGAAATCATATCCTTGCTTCTGCAGAGGGGGATATTGACGTGATATGATTTGGCTGGAACTACATGGAAAGTTAATAACAGGGCCAAGACTAGTGCCAAATGAGCTCCCTGGAGCCCTAAGCTCGGATGGTCCAGTCATGTCTAGCGTGAAAGCAGGTGTAAGCTGCTTTCTGAGGTGTGGGCCAAAGATGACATTGACTGACTAAAAGAAGATCAAGCTTGGGAATAGCACTAAACCTGATTGTAGTATCTGAATGTAATCACACTGAAAGAGTACTTTGGTGAGGAGACAGCTCCTGCTTTTATTCAGCATAAAACCTCCTCTCTGCAGATTGCAATAGGTTACACATTAGGTATACGGTGTCTAGATGAAATCCATGCCTCTGCTGGGAAGGTTTTTGGGAAGGCTTGAAAACCACCAGTGTGGTTGTAGACTTCTGCCTTTGTACTTCAGATGCATAAGTATAAAAGACCCAAACCAAAACAGGAATCTTCATCCTCTCTCCCTGTGAGGAACTCTGGAAGTTCTCTTTTCTTCTGTAAACTGAACATACGAACAGCATGAATCCAACCTGGCATTTTTAATTTTAGGTAGTGACTAAATGTACTTTAAGTCATGACTTCATGTGGACTCCAGCTGTTTTGACTCCTCTCTGATAAAGCAAATTGTTAAAATTAAAAAAAAACAAAACCCAAAAAACATTGGTGGGTGATGGACAAGACTCAGACACTGTCCATTTATGTGTTTTTTCTGAAGAATCCATGTATGAAAAGGCAATATTGCTTTTTCCCTGTGCTAAATTTGCACAGTATGCTTTCTATTCATGTAAGTTGCAGTGTAAATTGGCTTGTTCTTTCCCATAGCAGCCTCTGGTCTACTGGTCTTGTTGCATATAATTAATTTTGTCTGTCATCATCTGATCTCTCTTCCCACATCACTTGCTGCTTATACCACTGAAATTACAGCCATTATTTAGTTTCCACTGATCTACAAAATATTGAGAGAAAGTATCATTTTCCCTTCAAGATACATCCTGACCAAAACCTATGTTTGATTTGATATACTTGGACTGACAAATAAAACCACAGGTAAGAAAAATAAACTTGTGGATACTTTGCCAGGTAAGCAAAGGAGGAAAGTAAAGCTGCCCTATTCCCTGCTTTCCTCTTCTTGTAACTGAAAAGGAAACTTTCAGAAAGCTGTAATTCAGTGGAAGCACCTTATGGCATATAGTCAAAGGGGGCAATGTTCATTGCCCTGCCTGTATGTGAGGACCATAGAAAGGGACTATTAAAAAGAGACACCTCAGCTTCCTGAGGTGGTGTGGAGCCAGTCATGGCGTTTGTTTTTGTGGGGAATGGAGAGGGAGCTGTGTTCTTGGTTGCCCTCAGATTGTGCAGTGAGGACTTGGGGTTGCTGCTTCCTCCTGAAGTCTAACTCCCTGCACAGCAGCTCCAGAGTACACCAAGGACCCGATGGACAGGGAACACGCAGGTCCATCAGGTCATGCCCTGAGTTCTGAGTGCTTCCAGTACAGTGAGCTTTTACTGGTTGGAGTCCATAAAAATGTCTTCATAAAAGCTGGCATAAAATTTGGGCAACTGTCCAAAGTAAGGGCAAAGGAAAGCCTCCTGAGCCGAGGAGCTGCATTTCAGCTCTGTGTGACCACTTGTGCATTAACCCTACTTCTCTGACTTTTTCACTGCTTCACTAGATTCTCCTTTCATTGGCAATTTTCTGCTCTTTCCTCTCCACTTACAGCAGTTAGTCATGCCTCCTTTTCTTTTATTGGCTGATTCCACTTCCCCCAGCTCCTCTTGCCCATGTTTTTTCATCCCATCTCTCCTCTGGTTCCTTACCAAGATCTTTTGCCAATTAGAGTGCTCTTTTCATTAGCAACACCCAACACTCATCTTGCTTCCTTACAGCAGATGACCCTGGAAGAGGCCAAGGCAATATCAGAAGTGGCAATCCAAGTGCATCAGCAAAACACACAAAACTAGCACGTATGAATCACTGAACAGTTTTGCCACCAATCTTTGGCCTCAGGAACAAAAGAGTGCTGGTAATCATGGGAGACAGAGTACTTTTGGCAGTGCA
Organism: Ceryle rudis; assembly: GCA_033439905.1. Taxonomy (NCBI): domain Eukaryota; kingdom Metazoa; phylum Chordata; class Aves; order Coraciiformes; family Cerylidae; genus Ceryle; species Ceryle rudis. The sequence goes on along the minus strand of JAAGNO010005551.1, from coordinate 43,062 downwards.
GTGGAATTAGATCTAGTCAGGTTTTTCCAAGGTGCTTGCAACTTACAGATTTTTTTCCAAGGGCTCTGTGAAATGATGACACTGAGGAGGGAACATGGACAGCTTAGGGTGATGCACGTCTGTCTACAGGGTTACAAGTGTGATTTTCTAGTCTGTATTTACAGTGGCTTATCTATCAAGTTTAAGGAGCAGCCTGCTGCCCCAAGAGTAGCCTGAGCTGGTATCCAAGTACAACAACAGGTAGACTTTCCTCTTGTAAAGGCTTTTCTGTTTCCAGCAATGGTTCCATCAGACACGAGTCAACCTTGATGGGGCTGAGTTCACTCCGCAAGTACATCAACTCAAGCACTTGTTTTTAGTTTGTCTGAAAAAACAAACAAACAACAAACAAAACCCCCCAAAACAAAACAAACAACCAACCAAACCAAAACAAATAAAACCAAACCCAGCCCAAACCCAAACCCAAACCAACAAAAAAATCCAGCCAACCAACTGAAACAAAATCAAAAACTAAACCAAACCAAATTAAAAAAAAAAAAAACAAAAAAGAGAAAAGAGAAAAAAGAAAAAAGAAAAAAGAAAGAGAAAGAAATCCCAGGAAAAGTGAACATTTCTGAGAAGGATGGTTGTTTGCTATTTCGCTTCAATTTTATATGTACTATTTGGGTTGGCTACAGCAGAGCTGCCAGGTGGCTAAACATGCCGAGTGAGTGTGGTCAGTGCTTGGGACACGCACTGTGCTCAAAGCATCCAAAAAATTACTCCTGACCTTCATTTAGTCTGCCAGTCACTGCAGGCTGCCCTTACATCACATTTTTCACTAGCCAGTAACAGATTCATAGAAGTTAAGGATGGAAAAGACCCGTTAGGTCACACAGTCCGTTCCCCCCACCCCTCCCTCCGCTCCCTGAAGGTCAGCCCAGGGCTATTCCCTACAGTGTATTTTCTAGTGCTTTGTCCAGTCTTATTTCAAATGACTCAAGTGGTGGGGCTGCCAGCAGTTCCCTCTGGGAGCCTATTCCACAGTCTAATGGGCTTCATTGTTAATTTTTTCCTGATTTCCAGCCTAAAATATCCCTTTGCTAGTTTTGTCCCATTACCCACTAGCATCACCCTAAACAGTTCCTCTCCTTCCTCCTCGCTACTAGCACTAGCACTCATTACTGCTCATAACCAGTTAGCTGAGAATTCAAAAGTGTTTTGCAAAAGGTAGATACTATTGCATTCTTTACAACCATTGCAAAAAAAAGTTAAGGAGCTGGGAGAGAAAGTGAGTGATGACTAGAACCAGACACAAAACTCACATTGAACTTGCTTCATGTCTTTTGCAGATAAAAACCTGTTCTCACCTCTCCAGGCAAATTTATATGCAGGGAGTTGAAAGTGAGCAGAGAAGAGAAGGGCGGATCTGAGGTTTTGACACTGATCACAGCAATGTGTTGACACTTCATTTTATTGAAGTGGTGACTGGGAAGAAGGCTCAGGGTCTTTTTTACTCCATCATCTTCTCCCCAAAAGATTTCTTATGGATGTTGGGACTTAGCAATATCTAGGGCATTTGTTTTGAATAGAATGAGGCATGTTGCCAGTATATTCTGACTAGATAACCTCCCAAACCAAATTTCTGGATGTAAACAGATACCATAGTAGATTGACTTCAGCTCCAAGCTTCACAGCTGGACCTTTTCTCTAATGCTACATTGAACCAAAATCCTAGCTCCAAACAGGCACAGTATCAGATAGGGATTTTGAGCCTTGAGCCTCTGTCTGGTCAAAGAAGAGGTGCTTTCTCAAATACTCTTCATAAAGTGTTTTCAAAATTACTCTGACCTTTTAGACCAGGTCTTATGGCCTGGAAGACCTTTGGAAAGGTGTTTACTCTGTCAAGTTGAACAGTAAATCTGTGATAATGCAGTCCTAGCTTTATCATACCCCTTGTATTAATGTTCTTTGAAGCAATTTGATGTGGCATGAGCCCAACCTGCAAGGTCCCTTGAGGACTAGGCCCTCAGAAACTAGAGATGGAAGAGACCTACAGGATTAGCTCATCCTGTTCATTCCCCCGCCAATACTAGTCTGTTCCCCACGGTACATTTTCCAGTGCTGTGTCCAGACTGATCTTATTTTTACATGATTCATATGATAGGGTTTCCTCCAGTTCCATTGGTGACTGGATGGTTGCCAGGACATTTTTTTTCCCCTTACTTTGACTTTGTGTCTTTGGATTCATCCAGGATTTTGAGGTCTGCAATTTGTACTGAGCCATAACTGGCAGTAGAGAGAGTAACTGCAGAGAAGGATTTTATCCTGTTTTCTTGAGGGAAACAAATCCCCAACAGAAGCCAAGGAGAATGTTGTTTCAGAGAGACTGCGCTGTCGGTGAAAGTTGCTTGTGAAGAACAAATGAGGGTTGGTTTGAAAACACCCAAGTCTGCGTTGACATCAGTGGTAATGCTGAGGTTTTTATCCTAGTTGTTGAACTCTAATGACTGGTGACTGGGATTGCTTTGTTCTCTGAATTTACACTGACAGTCTGCATTTCAGGGGAGTATGCTGGGCCTATAGTCAGACAATGTTGTCCAAGGAGTGTGGAAGGAGTGGGACTGACCAGGTGCATCACTGCAAGTGTGGCCTCTTGCTTTGCCATCCCATGTCCTAAACATTTCAGTTACCTATTCTTAAACTGTTCACCCTCCTTTGTTGTTTGTCACTGTCCTGTGCACTGTTTGGAGTCCTTGGATACCAATGTGGGTGTCCTCAGTATCTTGTCTTTCATGAACAGTAAATTGCCACTTGGAATAACAGTTGGGATGAGCAGTGTGACTAGATTTCCCAAGGCCTTCAGTGCTCATCCGCAGGCAGCTGCTTTCTCAAAAGGCCAAAGGCTCAGCAAGCATTTCTCACTGCAGCCCAGGAAAGAGATTAAACTAATAGCAAGACTCCCACTATGCAAGGGCCAAGATTTCACCCCTCATACTTTTGCCTCCTTTCAGAAACCCTTTTTCTGTTGCCTCTCCAAAACTTTTTCTTTTCACTTTCAGAGATGCTTTATGTTGTGGGTGGGATGTGAGCTCTGCCTTCAGGGAGTGCTGCATGTAGAGCTGCATCTATGGGTAGCTAATGCTTAAAGCCAATGATGCCAACAAGAGCCTGGTCTGGAAAGTCAATCATTTCTGCAGCATAACCTGCAGGCTCTTGGACCCTCTGTAATGGACACCTATTGGAAAATATGAGAGATTTGGAAATAGTATAGAACAGACCACAGAAGGAGGGTAAGAAAGAAAAGGACAGAGCTCAAAGCCACATGTTCAGAGAGCGCAGTTGCCCCAGGGTCCCTCAGAGCTTGCCTGCCCTCATCCATCACCTTTGTCTGCAGGATGGAATTGCTGCTGGAGGCAGCGCTTGGTCCTCCACCTCTCTAAACTGGACCCTGAAAATCCTAGGTCTGGACCTATTTCCTCCTGGACAATTAGAAATTTATTTTAAATCACCAGACATCACACGTCACTGAAGCACATGCTGTGCTCTGGTATGATTAACCTTAGAAAAAGAGAATGGTTTTCACCAGTGTTATTATTTACTTTTACTTAAAGGAGTAGAAAAGCCTAATTTCTTCTCCTTTTGGCTAGCCAACTGCAATAGTCTTATCTAATGAGACTTAACTGCACTTTATTTTCCTGCAGGTTCACTCAGAAATGTCTATATGTGGTTCTCATTCTTTTTTTTTTTTAATGAGTTTTTCTTGGAGCCTGGAACAATCACTCTTAGACTGGCACTGACTTTTGTCATGTAAGAACAAAAATTGGGATCCAGGCTGGTTTGGAGGGATGATGGTTGAGTGATTTTAAGAGGTGACAGTTGTGTGCACTGCACTATGCTACCCATAACCTGTGTGCTTTTTTATTTCACTTGCATAGCTAAAATATGTGACCTTGAGATAAGGAGCTGTTGCCCTGGAAAATTCTTGCCACTCCTCAGTTAAAAAAGATTTTGTAATGTGGAAGAAAAGGGCATGAGATAACCTGTTTTGTTTAGCAGGAGTAAAATTATTATTATAAACACTTTGGTCTGAAAACATACTGTGCTGCCACCAGGTAATCTGCAGAATAAAAGCATGCAGAAAGAATAAATCCAACAGTGACTGAAACCAAAGGCTGACCATGGAGTAAATAACGTGAATTCTGACACCAACTATTCAAAGCAAGATAATTAGAAATCAAAGTTGGAAACTGTGTGGTCATCCTCATGGCATAGGATACAGCTTCAGATCTCCTTCCTGATCCCCAGGAAATCCACCACTTCATCCACAATGGTAAGATATCACAGCTGAGATCTGCACACTTAGATTATTTAGCATTGCCGTGTGTAGTAAACAAATCACATTTACTTTTTTTTAGATTAAGCTGAAGTCCAAATGTCAATCATTGCTGTAGACAGAGAGGAGATAAAAAGGTGATCCATTTTCATAGCTACAGAATACAAACCAGACATAACATTTTTATTTTTTTTTAAGCAATTCCACACAGCTCAAATTTAATAAGCTTCAGGGTAAAGTGAAGGAATATTTTTTTTTTTTTCTGGCATGTAGCTAATTAAATTGAATGTGGTTTTTGGTCTGTTTATTTATAGCACTACCAGCACTGTAAACATGGTAGGTTGAAAATTTTCTGTCAAAATTGATTTTGGATGAAAGTTCTGCCTTTGACAGAACAATTTATTTGGGTGAAAAATTGATCACTCTTGGGAAAAAGTTTCCCCTGAAAAACAGCATTTTGGCTGAAAATGGAACTTTTTCATTTTTCATTTTTTGATGAAAAGTCAGAATTTTCCATGGTGAGAAAGGAAAATTCCAAGTAGCTTCAGCATGAAGTATTTTACAAAAAGGTGAGAAATAATCCTGCCTCAAAGGTAATATAAACTGACAAAAATTTAAGAAATTTGGATCAGTAATCTTGAAGTTACAAAAGTTTAAATTTAGCAGCTTTTCATATGCTCATTAGAACCTCTCCAGTGATGTGTTTTAATACCTCAGTTTGGGATTGCCCATCTGAGAACATCTCATTCCAATTGCAAAGTCCTTTCCATAGCATTTAAAGTCAGTAGAGACTGTGAGATCATCTAGTTTGGCCTCCTTACGTATAGCTCAGTTAACCCCTTTCTGAGCTCAAACATCATGATTGGTTGAACCACAGATAGCAGTAAAATGCCTAATCTTTACTTCCAGTTAGTTCTTTTTTGTGTGTTGGTTCTTCTCTTGTTTGATCTAAGAATTAAAAATAATCAAATATTTAACCAAAAATTTGTTTTGTTTTTGCTATAAACAATAATTGTCCTTGTGTATATTAGTAGATTAAAGGTCACTTTTGAAATCTATTACTTTAGTCTCATAATGCTGTGGTATACTATCCTCATAAAGCTGTAGTATTCTACCATCAAATTGCCAAAACTTTAATGACTGTTAATGACATATGAAGTAGAGTTCTTCAGTTTCTGCCTGTGCTTGTTGGGTATGGGAGGAGTGGGGAAAATGGTAGTGCAATGTTCTTTAACATATTGGAATTTTATTCAGTGTAGTGGCTTTGGACCCACGAAACACACAGGAAAAATTTAATCTTCTTAGAAAACATTAACATCACCTTTTCTCAGGGCTCCAGCAGCATTTTCTGCCACAGCTTGATGCTGGGACATCAGCCTGGCCCATTCCAGCTTTAAATTCTATCTCAGAACTGCTGCTTTCCAGAAGACCATTCCTGTTTTATAGGAACAGCCCATTTTATTTCTCCTTAGACATATGAATTTATGAAAAAACTTTTCTTTGGGTTGACCCAGATTACCTAGCAGTTAAGTGCACTCTGGTTGCCCTCTCCCCACTTTTGTCTGCCATTCCAACTGTCTTTACATCATCCACAAAAAATATCAGAAGTAATTGTATATTTCCTTTCAAATATTTGAGGATAGTATGGTGTAAGTCTCAGGTTTATAGCCATCATTTTGTGATCCTCCTAGAAACAGCCTTATTTAGTGACATTACTTACAAATACTTTGAGGTTAGCAAATTCTCCATATATTTCGTATGCAGTTTCTAAGTCCTATATACTGCTGATTTTTATATCAGAATGTTGTGTGGTACCAAGTCAAACACCCTATAAAATTTTATTACATCTACACAGTTACATTTATCCAAAAAAAACTTCTTAGAGAATGAACTCAAGTTTGTTTAAGCAACACTATTTTCCATGAAGCATTTCATGTTATCTGGTATTCATTATATCATTCTCTTTTATTTTGTTATCAGTTAAATTCCATATGTGCATTTTTATTCTTTCGTTTGAGGTTGATGTCAGGATAATCAGTATTGTAACTCTGGTAGGTACAGTTTGCCCCTCTCAAATGTTTGCACAAGGTGATCATTCATCTGGTGTTTTTAGAATTTGGTATTCTGGGATTTAGTAAAAATAAGCAATTAGTGAGCAGTGATTTCTTTAGGCAAGTCCTTTAGGATTCCAGGGTTCAAGTTATCCAGGCTGATGGCTTTAAAGTGTGCATCCTTAGTGGATACGATCTAATTCCCTCTTTTGGATCTCTTTTTTCATATCTTTGAAATAAAAAAAATTTCTAATCATACCTAGGTGATTAAAACACATCATGGTCAAACAGAAAACAGATGATTTTTTTTTTTTATATTATTATTGCTATTAATAATTTTGCCTTTGTCACTGAAAAGTCTGCCTTCATTTTCTTTGATCTCAATATACTTAAATTTCACGACAATTTGTTTTGTCAACCATGACTTCTTCCTTTGGGATCTTTTGCCCTTTTAACACACCTTTTGCTCTTTACAACTGCCAGTCGGTATGGTTTGGTTTGTGTTTGGTATCTTTACCCATTTCTTGAATAACACTTCTGAATATCCAAGCATTCATTGAACAAAGGCAGGCTTTCAGGCAATGTTGTCTTTTTTGTTGATCATTGTCTGCCAGGTCATCTAACAAATACTTGAAGACCTCTCCACTATGTTTCATATTTTTTGGTCTACATTTTTCCTATTAGCAAATTTCTCTTATATTTTCCCATTGTCAGACTATAACTGTTTGGAAATACCCACTGATTTTTATTTGGACTGTACTGTGTTTGTCTACATGAAATAAATAGAAACTGGTCATGACCTACAGTTCCTTATCAAGTACAATTTTACTGTTCAGAATTTAATTCACCTTTATACATTGTAAAGAGTTGCCACAAAAAAAATACTTCATGGATTTGTTTAATAGGCAGCTGCTTCGTCATTCCATTTTTACCTTTGACATTTCTGGTGGCTCATAGCCTCTGTCTCTCTCCTCTAAAACTTTTTTTCGACCTTGCTCATTTTGATGACCCATCAATGTTCAGGATCCTGCATTTCTGACATACCAAAACTCAGTTGTGAGCTATCAGAGATCTGAGTTAACTTATTTATCTGATTTATCTTATAATATTATCCAGCAATACTTCCATTATAAAATTACTTTCTTCTGGTGTGGTCAATAGGGACTGCAGCTCCACGGATTGAAAATTCCCATTTAAGGCAATGTACTCAGTCAACTAGGGAAAGCTAAATTTAAGATGTCTCCTTTAAGCCTGTTGGGTCTTTCTGATTGACTAAGTACAGAAACCTTTATATTCTACTGGCTGAAGCAGGGAGATATATGAATTCAAGCACAAATGATTTATATGTTTAAAAGATAAAGCAAGCAAGCAAAAACTTCCTATAATTAATTACTGAAGTACTAAGACTGAGTAGCTGGTATTCAGAAGGTAAAATATTCCAGAGTTCGAATTGTTGCTGCAAATTAACTCTTGTTGCCTGCACATATGTATTTTCTTTGCTGGTTTCTCTTTACCTGCAAACTTTACTTGCAGTGTAACTGTAACATATTAAAGATGCATGACGTGTAAGATAACCAAGTTAGAGATGAACTGACAAACAATTTAAATGCTCAGAGGTTAATGAGATTTAGGGTTCATAGATTTTAGGGCTGAAAAAGGCCACTGTCCCAATTTCTCTGACATACTGTGTGACAAGGGTCACCTAATTCCTGGCAGCAGTTTTGCAGTGCAAGGAACAGGAATTATTTTACACTTAGACAAGTGAATGATACTGTGGCTGCTAACTTGCTGTTGAACTACAAGAGCATGTCACTTAAACATCCAATCTGCATTTAAAGGCTCCAAGCGATGATAAATTTACCACTTCCCTGGGTAACATGTTCCAGTGATTAATTACTCTCTCACTGTAAGGAATTTGTGTCCTATTTTCAGTTTACATTTTTCTACTTTGCACTTTCAGCCAACTGATCTTATAGCTCCTTTCTCTGATACAGTTAAGGTGTTGCTCATAACATGCCTCTCCAGACACTTCAAAAAATAATCTGTTTCTTTGAGGGCCTAAACTGATTGAACTCTTGAAATTTCTTGTTAGAAGTTGTGTTTTCCAGAACTTTTCCGACTTTTTGTCTGTTTTAAAATGTAAATTCCAGATCTGGACACATTGAATAAGGTTCTTACCAAACCATTTGTGGAGGCAATACTGCTACGTTTAACCCAAAGCATTACTATTTTTAGCATGGAATTAAAGTGATTTCCACCCCCTGCTTTTTGGTGCTATATCATGATCCCTGTAGCAGATTCCTGTGATCCACAGTCCACCTTTGTGGTGTCAATCTTTCTCCTGTGCATACCCCTGCAGTTAACAAAGGTCATTTTTGTGGCAGAATTCACTTCATTACAGCAAAAGTAAATAAAGCCTGTCACCACTCTAGCAATGAGCGTAGGTGCTTACCTTGGAGCTAAGCTGGGTGGGTAAATATACACTGTCTTTAAAATAGCTTGAATGGCCAACTGGATCACATCCACACAAATGCGTCAGAAAGAAATCCTAACAGTCTATTGTTTCACTTGTGCCTATGTTTTTAATGGTTGCCCAATACAAAGAAAAAAAAGCAATTATCAAAGGCAGTTTTTGGGAGTAACTTTACATATGGGATGCAATTACAGTGTGAAAGAACACTGGCTTAATAGTGACAGACAGTGACTAACAGATCTGATTACCATGGAACTAGCTGCCAAAATCACATCCAGGAAAAAAGTGGTGGTGGGGAAAAAACATTCAGACTGGCCTGCATATTTATCAATCCACAGTTAGTGATACTGGCAAACTGCTGTGTACACCAGTTTGTCCTTGAATGGACTTGTACAGCTCTCTGTGTGTCTCTCACAGAATCCGAGAGTCACAGAACGTCTTTGATTGGAAGACACCTTCAAGATCATCTAGGCCAACCTTCAACCCAACACTGCAAGCTCACCACTAAACCATGTCCCTGAGCACCAGGTCCACACACCATTTAAATGCCTCCAG
>JAAGNO010005551.1:0-33568 GCA_033439905.1 Ceryle rudis | reverse complement strand
TACCCCCCCCACCCCCACCCCCCCCAATCCTTTAACTTCCTCAGTTTTTACAGACTAAAGATTTGGAAGTCAGGACTTGATCTGTTTAGTGTGCTTTTTAGTGGTGTTAAGACACTTGACCTCTTCAGATAAATTCAAAATGGCTACTGAAAAGAATGTTACATGTAAAGTCACAGAATGCATTTGTCTGGTTTTTTTTCAGCAATGTGGTAGAAAAATGTGTAACTCACGCTTCTCGTGCTGAGAGAGCTTTACTTATTGATGAGGTCTGTTGCCAGAATGATGGTCCTCACAGTGCCTTATACACCATGATGAAGGACCAGTATGCCAACTACGTTGTTCAGAAGATGATTGATATGGCTGAACCTGCTCAACGGAAGATAATAATGCACAAGGTATATACTTGTATATTTTTTACTGGTTCAGAAAATATTACCTGTACTCATTTTTCTGCTAGAACACCTTTCCCTCTAGAAGCAAAACTCACTAGTTCTGTAATGTAGAGCATGATGTATAAACATGAAATTCCAGTGGAGCTTGATAAAGCAGAATGTGTTCAGGTCTCTGAGCACTGAGCTGGAAATCTACAGAGAAGTTTCAAAAGTTGGATTTCCTATCATCTCTTTTTGCCAGCTTTTTTTGTGAAAATGCTCATAATACAAAAATGTAGTACTGGCCATCTTCATTACTTGAACAGAAGAAATACAAGTTTCTGGTTTATATTTGCTGGTTGCTGGTATAAATCCATTCTGCAGTTCCCCCAAAAGAGAAATCCACATGTTTTTTACTTAAGAATATCCAGATGTGGACCAGAGTGCCATTGCTGTAATTGCCCTGGGCTGTTTAACGCAGGGCCCACAGTATATTCACAGAATCACAGAACATCTTTGGTTGGAAGAGACCAAGATCATCTAGTCCAACCTTTGACCCAACACTGCAGGCTCACCACTAAACCATGTCCCTGAGCACCAGGTCCACACGCCATTTAAATGCCTCCAAGGACGGCAACTCCACCGCTGCCCTGGGCAGACCATTCCAGTGTTTCATAACCCCTTCAGTGGAGAAATGTCTCCTAGTATCCAGCCTAAACCTCCCCTGGCACAGCTTGCATCCATTCCCTCTGGTCCTGTCACATGTCACCAGGGAGAAGTGGCTGTCACCCACCTCACTCCAACCTCCTTTCAGGTAGTTGTAGAGAGCAAGAAAGTCTCCCTTCAGCCTCCTCCAGACTAAACAACCCCAGCTCCCTCAGCCTCTCCTCGCAGGACTTGTGCTCTAGGCCCTTCACCAGCCTCCTTGCCCTTTTCTGGACATGCTCCAGCACTTCTATGCCCTTCTGATAGTGAGGGGCCCAGAACTGAGCACAGTATTCAAGGTGTGGCCTCACCAGTGCCAAGTACAGGGAGATAATCACCTCCCTATTCCTGCTGGCCACAATGTTTCTAATACAAGCCAGGATGCCTTTGGCCTTGGCCACCTGTGCACACTGCTGACTCATATTTAGTCAACTATTAATCAATACTCCCAGGTCCTTTACCAAGTTGCAGCATTCCAGGCACACATCCCCAAGTCTGTAGCTTACCATGGGGTTGTTATGGCCCAAGTTCAGGACCCAGCACTTGGCTTTGTTGAATCATCATTCCATTAACCTTATCCCACTGATCTAACATGTCTAGGTCCTGCTGCCTCTCAGACACTCATGCATTAGCTTGCATCCCCCTCATTGGAGCCCAAAGTGGGGGACCAGCAGGGGGCACAGCCCAGCACTGTCACCCAGGTTCCATCATCTTACCCAGCTTTGGAGATGTTGGAGCATGGTGCTGCATGCCTGCTCATCCTGCTCTCAGGCCAGTGAGTCCTGTGGCACAGCTAGCTGGGGACTGCACTGCATCTGCTGGAGTAGTGGGGAAGGGATTGGTTGTCAGTAGTTTTCTCAGTAGTCCCCTGTGCCATCTGTCTTTGTTCCCATTCCAGATGGGTCTGATCTACACCTGTTGTCATTCCTAATGGAGGTGCTTAAGCCTGAGAACTTAAATACCCCATGCAGTTTAAAAGACTTGTAAAACTGTCCCTGCTATCACCCAGCTGCTGGCAGTGTCGGAAGCTTGGTCCTGCTATTCTGTTCCTTGGTATTTAAACTATTAGCTGTTTTTCTATGAAGACATAACTCTGACAAACAATATAGCTTGTCCCCTTTTTCACTTTGACATGGCCTGTCCTAGTACCACTTGCATCTCAGATTGAAATGTTTAATGCTTTTTACCCTGTGGATTTTTTCAGTTTGTCTTTGCTGTGAGCTCTGAGGGTCCAGGGCATCATAGCAGACCAACTGAAGACACCACCACACCCTCAGGACTCTCCAGGCTTACTTTCAATTCCTGAAATCATTTCAAAGTGGCTCTGTTTTCAGTGCACCTTGTGGTGTGCCCCTAAGCTACCTCTTGGACTTTACATTCCTCTCCTCTTGCCATGTGTTTTGTTTTGCCCCCTCCACTCTGCTCTCCTCCTGATTTTGCTCAGTGTTTCCAGACTTGCTGCAACTGACTCTCCCTTCAGAGACTTTCTGCACTCTGCACTTCAGGGATTGTTATTGCTGTCCTCATTTGCTCTTAGTCTCAGGTGTTACCATTCAATTTGGTGATAGCAGCAGTGGGATGGTGGCCTGAGAGGGAGTCAGGAGCTTTTGGGTGCACTGAAACCATTTTGATTGACGGTGAAACTTTATGTGAAAGTGCTGGCGTGGTCCTTGGCATGTGCAAACATCTCTTCTAGGCACAGTTTGGTGGGGGAAGCCAAAGCCCTCATTTATTTTACTGTTATAGAGAGTACCCTTGTCTGAACATAGCCCTGCATTTTCTCTAGGCTTGTGTCTTACCAGTTGGGAATGGCTGGCTTTGCTAACACTCTTGCTTGTGTCTGCCTTGGCTGATGAATTGCTCATGCAGAGTTGTGGCATCTTTACGCCCTGTTTTAATACTGCTACTTGTCAGTGGATACATGAGTCAGTACATTGTCAGCTGCATCCTGCCGCTCTCATCTGGGGCCCAGTCTTGAGGCTGTGATGTGCATTCTGTGCTGAAAAAGTCAGCACTCTTTGTTTCCTTTTTCATGTGTCTACCTCTGGACTATGAGAGATTTCAGATTTTTCATTTTCCTGTGTGTCTTGTTCACTTTCCAGTGTGCTTCCCAGGTTGGTTGCAGCAGGTCAGGTTCAAACTTATTTGGGAGGTCGAGGGAGGTGTCCTCTGGGGCAGGCACTGCTGCACCTCTTCATCTCTTTATAACAGCACCTGGGGTCGACCTGGAGCTGTGCTTTAACAAGAGCATTACACTGATGTGGGGTGAGCTCTGAAAGTCAAGCCCCTATTCCCTCCATCCCTCATCCTAGACCAAGGACTATGTGACCCTGTGATGAGGCAGTGCAAGGGCTACTCTGAAAGAAATACAGCCCTACCATTACCCTCAAAAAGTGCTAGACCTAACAACCGACAGAACTGGATGGGCAACCACTTGCTGTTTTTCTATTTTATGTATCCAAATCTAAGAACAACTTAAAGAAAAAGGGTTTGATCAGAGGATTTATTTTTATTATTTGGGCATGGAGAGTGAAGATCAAGCATGGAAAAATTAAACACAAACATATTTCTGAGACCTTTTTTGTAACTTTAACAAGATAACCAACCACAGAAATGCCACCAGGACTGGGTAGGTGGGTCAGTACTCTTAAAAATGTAAGTTCTGATTTTTTATTTGCTACAAAATTTCTATGCCACAGTTTGCTGTATGAAGAAGTATTGGCAGGTAGTTTAGGTAATTTAGCCTCTAGTGTGCACTTCTGCTGCCTCATGTTCCATTGTTGTTTTTCTTTTGAGTATCTTGCGCCACTTGAAAACATGGTAATATTGTAATTTCATGATGTGTGCTGTGTTTTGGATGGTGTTGCAGGTTTTTTTTTTCTTTTTTTTCTTTCTTTTTTTTTTTTTTCCCCTTTGTTCCTGTCTTCTTTTACAACCAGCAGATTAGATCCGGAAAACACACTCTATATTCTGATAACAGAGGAGGAGTGAAATCCTGGTCCAAATGAAGTCAGTGGCAAAACTCCCGTTGACTTCAGTGGGGATAGGATTTCACCCCATCTTCTGTTGCGTTGCCTAAAAAAGGAAAAGAGACCTGTTCCAAAGCCTATTGTAGTCAATGGAGAGATTCCCAGCAAATTTAATGGGCCTGCATTTAGTCCAGCATGAGGTTATTCAATCACCTCCAAATTTTACAGGAATATAACACTTATATTCCCTTCTCCAAGGACTAATAAGATTTCTCTGAGTTAAATAAATTTCTACACATTTATACTCCTGAAGCTTTTGGGTGTATTAACAAGTTTTTCCTTCTTTTTTCTCTTACCCAGTGTTTCTTTTCAGACGCTGTTTTGCCTTGTGGTGACTCTAAATCATCACAAAACAAATCAACACTGAACAACACCAGGATATGTAAGTTTGGGTTTATAGATTCCAGTTCCATGAACTTTGATTTAATAAACTTAACCCTCTTTGTAGCAGAAAGCACAAAACATGGGCGGGTTGGTGAACTTGAAACCTGGTTCTGATTCTGACCTACATTTAAAAGCTAAATTTGAGTCTGATAAAGTTTTAAAAACACTGGTAATGTAAAAAAGATGCTTCACCATTCCCCTTGTATTTTTAACCTTCTTTCCTATTAAAACTGTAAACAGTTTTATATTATTGCAATGAATTCTTCTCTAATTTACTCCAGTGTAAATTCAGACGAAAGTTTCTGAGGGCAGGAGAGCTGTTCTGCATTCGCACTGGGGTGAGTGATGGAGGGCTCTTTCAGGCTCTTTTCCCCTTCCTTTTCCTCTTTTCACTGTTTGCATTTGATAATCATGTGCAAAAAGTTTCATTAAATGATGCACTGGTTCCAGTGACAGTTGATTGTGTCTACTGCTCACCATCCCTGTGTTTGTGAGGATCTAAGTGCCTGTGATAGAACAATTCAGGCTAAAAAAAATCCTTTGTGGTGGATTCTGTTTACTCCAAAAAAATTTCTCAAAATATGACTATTTATTTTCATTTTTTCATTGGAAGAAAAACAAAACCTCAAATATTTTATGAAAAGCTTTTTGTGGGTTGAAACATCTGGTTTTGCCTCACATGTGAGGGCCTGATTTAAATCTCTCGCATAATTTTTGATAAGGCAGATGGACTGTCTCTCTCCCTTCTCTCTCACACATACATACACAAAGTATCTGCTTGGGGTTTCTGCAACCTTCATGTCAAAACGTTTTTACAATTTGAAGAAATTTTATAAAAAATATTTTGATACTCTTAAGAAATTACCTTTAAGTTAACGTGTCTGAAGAGTTGAAGGAACACTGGGTTTTTGATGAAATGTGTCCAGATAGCTTGTTTTCTTGCATAACGAAATTAATTTCAATGGAGAATTAACTTACACTGTTTCACTCCAAAAGTAAAAATGTTCTGTAGAAAATCCTGCCTTTTTATAATTTTTTTCCCCATTCTCTTCCACATTTTTCTTTATAGTTTTCCCCACAGCTATAAAAATAGCGAGCATCAAAGTGGTTTTGATGCTAAAGCATCAGTACTCACTGTTACAGTGAGACTCATCAAGCCCAGCTGCATAGACCTGAAGTTGTATCTGAAAACTGAAATGTTCACCTTTAGTTCACAGACAGAGAATTGGGCATCTCCAGCACATAGCTCTGACTGCTCTGTATAGCCTAGGATAAGATAAATAGTTTCTTGGAGGTGGCTGTTTCTCTCTTTGTCCCTAAAGGGAACCTAGGGATTAGTTCAGGCTTAGACATCTAAACCTCAGGTGTGCAAACTATAGCAGATGAATCCTACATAAAGTCATTGGAACTGTTAATTGACTTCCTGGGAGAATCAGCTTATATATGCCACTTGATTAAATGATCTGGTTTTGTAAACATGAAATCACAGGCTAAAGGTTCTTTGTGCCGCATGTGGTTTCTTTTCAGAGATAAGCACACTCTTATGCCTACCCTATAAACAAATTTTATACACAGTGGTTGCTTTCTTCCACCTCAGGAAGAGAGATACTTCTGCTGGGAAAACTTTCAACATGATCCACAGTGCATTTTTCCACTGAGTTCAGTGACTTATGAGTTATGGTCAAAGGTGTTAAGCATTTTTTTTTTTTTCATGGAACCTCAAATGAGATTTTTTCCATTATTTAGAAGATACAAGCTGTTGTAAAATCCTAAGGACATTGTGATTTTTAACTGAAGTACAGTTAATTATATTGGGAAATATTTTTTTACTCTTCTAGATTCATATGTCTAGCAGGCAATAATTATTCATTAATACATGCACATCTGTAGGCAACAGGATTACATCAGAAATGAAAGCATTTTTTTTTTTTTCTTCACAGATTAGATCCTCATTAGAAACAAATAAACCAAAAATAAAATCCACTAAGGTATTGTTAGGCTGACCTTCTGTTTCTAAAACTACATAGAAAAAAAATAATTGGCAAGTTGTTTTCTATAACTAAAATTATTGTTCTTTTAAAATCTTTTTTAAGGCAAAAATTCCAAAGGCTTTGTCTGTATTTACATATTTTTAGCAGCTTTCTGTAGTTAATTTTTGTCATGTTATCAGCACTACCTTCTGTAGTTAATTTGGCTTGTAGAAAGCCATGATTAATGGGCCTTTGCTATAGCATTAATTTTCAGCCACAACCATTCCTTGCCCTTTTATATTATGTTAATTACTGGAAAAGAACCATGAAAAGGCGTATGGCACAGAGCTGTGGTGTGGCAAAATCAACAATTGGAACTGAGGTTCTGAGACGTGTCCAAACAGAAGAATGGGAAAGTGACTGACCTGGCTAACGGAACCAAAAATGTGAGAGGTGTTAGGATTTAGACAGTTCTGGTTTATTCTGAACGAGTGCTCCATCTTACTGCTTTCCATTGCTAAAGGTAGCTTTTTGGTAGTTCTGAAGAAAATTACTGAACACTTCTCAGTTCTTGGGAGGACACTTAATTTGAAACCACTTATCTCAGTCGATTGTCTCCCCAATTAGACTGCTGCAAGGGCTGTTGAGTCTTCATCCAAAACCAGCAGGAGTCATTGCAGTGAGTTAAGTTTTATAGAAGCCCTGTTCTTATAGAGAAGATAGTCCTAAAATGGTCACCCTTGGAAAAATGGTTTGCTGTATGTAAAAAGCCCCAATGGTACTTAATAATCCTGTGAACAAACTGCTAGAATAGCAAACAAATTAGCAATGAGGCCATAATCATTATTTATTACTAACAAAATAAATGTGAATATTATAAGTCTTGGTAGAAAAGAGTTTTTCTTTAACATGGGGAAATATTGTAGTAGCTAGAATTAGACTTGTCTGAAAGATTTTCTTAGGTAAATACCCAGTTCCTCACCTGAGCATTACTTTAAATAAAGCAAGTAAAAGAACTATTGCCATTTATATAATTCAGGTGAGAACTACCAATGACCTTGGGCACATAGGGTGGTAGGTCTTGCCAGAAAGAGAGATGAGTTTAAAAGTGTTTAAAATGGTGAGCCTTAAAGCCATTTCTGAAATAGATGGATGTCTAATGTTTCTGGGTAGGTATTTGACCTGGCTTTTAAGAGTAAAGCTCCTATGCACTTATATTTCTTATCCTGCAGATGCCAGAGTAGCTCAGAGAAACCTTTCTGCTGGCCAAGGGGACATGCTTGTTCCTGTAGGTATGTTCAGTATAGTCTGGCCATAAGCTGCCACAAAACCCATAGTTATCATGACCAGTTCAACTAAAGAATACACAATAAAAATGGTGCTGCCTATTGTTCCTTATTTATGAATAGTGAGAGCAGTTCTCCAGGCTGTGGGTAATTGAGGTTTCACAACCTCCTCCTCCAGAGTCATGCTTGTTAGTCCCATAAGCACTTGCCCCCAAATGAGGTACTGCCTCTCTGAGGTGCTTGGGTGTGAATTGGGCTGTAGGGCTCAAGTTAGTTGTCATGTTAGCACAGGGGGTGATGATCTCTGGGTGGAAGGAGCAGTGGGGGGCTATGCAGATATGTCAAGCACTTGGCAAGACTTTTGACACTCCTAAGTGACTGCAATGATGGGTTCATCTATCTCAGTTCCGTCAGGAGTGGTCTTGTGAGCTGGTAAAGGACAGGTGACCCCAGAGAGGGGAAGACAGGACAATAAAGACAAAAAAATAGATATTACATTGTGAAATGCTGGCATTTTGTACCTTTTCCAGTCAAGTGCTAGACTTTACTCTCTGTAGCCAAGAAGTATCATTTCAGTCTCTCCCACTGATGATATAAGACTGCTGCATGACACACAGCCTTTATAAAGCATCAAACCTCTAGCAATATGATAGTTGTTTTTATCACAATGCTCCCAACAAACGGCACATGCTGTTAATATGAAACTATCTTTCAGCAGCAGATATTTCAGGCACTGTTAGTAACATAATCTCATGATGTTGCCATAATAGAGTATGCTGCAGATCCAAATCTTGCTGTAGAGAATTCTTTCTTTGGTTGTTTTCCTGTAGTTCTTCTTGGCTTCAGTGGGACATGTGCCCACATACTGTGAATATGCTCAGCCTTATTAATCTTTGTACAGCGCTAGGTCTCTGTTAGCCTACACTTGTAGGCTCAGAGCTGCTGGAAGAACACTGCAGGTAATGGCATGAGCTGGGGAGCACCTTGGAGGAAAGGGGAAGTAGCAGCAGGTCCAACCAAGAAATAGAATGGGACAGTAGCAAGGTTGTGGTGCTTTTATACACTCCTGAACAGAATGTGTAATAACACACTTGAGGTGGCATTAAGGATGCAGCATGCTGAGGGCAATGGAATCCCCAGGTTCCCAGTACAGTGCTCCCAGGGGAGCCTGCACTGTGCTTGAGAGGCTACTTGTGTTAATGTTGGGTGAATGGTGTGGCCTCGAGAGAATCACCCATCTTTCCTGGGGAAATAGCAGTACCGTTTTGTAGTGTCCATACTAACAAATTAGCAGTGCCAGAGGTCTTGTCTCGGCCCTGAATGATGTTGTTTCTGTCATTAAATTGTTAGAGTTGTCCTTGGCATGGTTTTGGCTTGGGCTTACTAAAAGCCTCTCGTTCTATTTCTGGTCCTGGTTCAGGAGTTAGTCTGGGCCAGGGACCATTGAAAAGGCAGTTTGGATGCGGCCTCCCTATTTTAGAGGCCAAGAGAGTTTAATAAATGTATGTGGCCGTGTTATGACAGCATGCTGTTACCAAGGCCAGAGAATGGGGCCTGGAGCTGCCCAATTTATTGGTAGGGATGTAGTCATTGTGTCTGAGACCCTCCTGCAACTGTGAGGCTCTTGTTTCTTCTACTGATTTTACTGATGCAAAAAGCAGATGAAATGAGACCAAGCCAGGCACTGATAAAAATGACTTTTGAAAGGTCAATTGCTTAAAAGTTACATTTTTGCTAAGTAGAGAGCAAAGCAGAGAAATTTAGAGGTCAGAAAAACTCAAAAAAATGTGGACCTTGTACATGAGACAATTAAAATTTAGCATGTGCATAAAAAATTAAGACAGCTGCAGAGAATTAGGAACAATGGAAAGTCAATACATAAAAGTATACAGGTTTGATAAACTAGATCTGAAATTTCAGGTCAGTTTTACAAATTAATGTGATGCCAATATTCATATAATGTCTAAAAGTGTTAATCCAACATTTATTAATTCCTGATCTTTACTGAAAGTGCAGTGTCTTCTGCTAACAACCCCACTAAGTTAAATGGAGTTGGTCTAATATCAGCTTGATGGGACATACTGCTGAACTGGGCTTAAGGACTACTCTTACGTTTGTTGCTGTACTCCAGGTAATTGATAATTCTTTGAAGATAAAATGAATAGCCTTTTAGTATTACAGCTGAAATAAATCCTCTGCATTTGTTAATCTCACAGTCTGTGCAATCCTAATTAAGATCTGTTTTCAGTATATGCCTCTGTTGGCCAAGTCCCGTGTGTACATAGCACACAGTTTTATACTCAGTTATTTGAAGAAAAACCTAAATGACTTCATTACTGTGGCCTGAGAAAACAGTACTTTTGCAGCTGCCCGTGACTGTTAGTGGAGGAACATTTATGTTGACCAAAATACTCTAATAACTAGGTCATTGCTGTATTACTTCAGTTTTGTTGTAAAAAATGACCACTGTGTTACTCCAACAACGTTGAAGGTATATCCATGCTATGCTATGGCCGTTGTGTTACTGTGAATCTGGACATCAAATGGGACAGTGGCAGAGAGATGCCTCTGATTTATCCATTTTTTCCTTCTGTGACAATAGTGGAGTGTTGGAAAATAGAGATGACCTCAGTTTTGGACTAGGGCATCTTGTGGGGGGCCTATACTTGTCAAGGCCACTCTATACTTTCACATTCAAACAAAATAAAACGTAGCCTCTATTTCTTGTGTTGTTTTTTTTTTTTTTTTTTTTTTCCCCCCAAAGTGTACCTCTGAGACCAGAAGGCAGGTAACCTGCCCTTTCCTTCCCACATCTTGCCCTGGACAGCATTCCCTTAGCAGGCTCTAGTCGGGGTTGCCAGACCTTGTCCTTTTTCCCACCAGTATCCTCTATTCATTTTACTGAGGCACATCTTTAATTTTTCTATTCTCCCAGTGCATGTGAAAATTCATGTGATGGATCCTGTGTGTGTTTGTGGGGGAAATGCTGGGTATCGAGGCAGCAGAGTGGAGAGGGTTGACAGCATTAAATTGTATCTGCAGAGGAATTTCCTTCCTAGGCTTGAGACATAGAATCGTAGAATGTTAGGGGTTGGAAGGGACCTCTTAGAGATCATTGAGTCCAACCCCCCTGCCTGAGCAGGATCCCCCAGGGCAGGCCACACAGGAATGCATCCAGGTGGGTTTTGAAAGTCTCCAGAGAAGAAGACCTATTACATCACAAGCTCTCGGGACAAAGTGTCTCTTGAGTGTCTAGAAGATAGTTGGTCTATGAGGCTTTAGGCCAGCAAAAATCGCTGGCATGTGGAGGCACAGAATAAGAAATGGGACATGTCTGACGTGCAGGCTGGGCTGCAGGGGTGCATGGGTGACCCCAAGGAAATGTCTTGTCCCAGAGAGCTCAGGGAATAAAGGTTTTCCCTTCTGCTTCTACTCTTCGAAGCTGGTAATTCAACATTACATTCTGCCACAGACCTGTATAAGAGCAAAAGTTTAATCATTTCCATACTGTGTGTGCTCCAGTCAAGGGTTTAGCCTGAGCCCATTTACAAATAAATCCATGCAGCAGAAGACTTTTCCCTTAAATACCTTTAAGTTGGAGATGTGTATTAAAAAGAAAAGAAGTGGAAGCGACAAAGCCCATTTCAAAGGCTGGCTGGTAGAACTATTAAATGTTTTCTTTTTGTGGAAAGAAATAATTCTCAAACACCTACAGAGTGTAATTGTACATGACAGTCCATGTCAGAGTTCAGCAATAAAAATGGAAGTAAATACTTTTTTTTTTTTTTTTTTAAGCTGGGAATCATGCATCAGACTAATGAGTAACAGCTTTTTGTTTGTTTGTTTGTGTTTTGTTTTGGTTGGTAGGGAGGACATATTCTTTTGTTCTCACCATTTTGTTCTGGCTCCAGTCTCTGAATGCTACCATTGCATTCACTTTGACAGATTCATCTGGAAAAACAGACATATTTTAACCAGTGGTGCCCAAATACCAGCGATGTGATATGATTCACTTTGCAGAGGAGGAGAATAATGGCTTGTTTAAATTGCTGGCTGCTTTATGCCTGAAGGATGCCTGTTACAGAGGAGGTTTCACCTGCTATATCTCCACAACCTGTTCTCTTTCTAAAGGAGCATTGTTGAGAGTTGTCACATACACACATGTGCTGTATGAATGACCTGAGGTCTGCCTTACACACTTTGAATTATACACACTCTGTAGAGCTATTCATTGTCTTTGCTATCAGTTTGCTCAGAAGTTTGATCCTCGAGCATGGCCCCAAGAAAAGAGGCATAACTTTTTAGACAATAACCTAGAAAAATATGTATTTCTTCCACAAAAGAAGTATAAATTCTTTTCACTTTAAAAGATGATCTAATTAAGCAGTCAGTGAATGTTAGTTTTAAGACTTCTATGTAATCAAATCTTGTGTCAAGACTCTTAGCACAGAGTTTTGCTAATTTAGTGTGCTGGATGATTGAGGAGGGTTACACGTTAGGAATCAGAAGTGACATGATTTTAGTGAATACAGAATGATTATCCACTGTTTATCTCAAAGGAAAACATGAAGAGGCTTCTGTGATGGTTATAGGATGTTAAGTTAAAAATAAACAGTGCATAGTTAAACTGTGGCGTTTATAATCCTGAAAGTTTATGTGAATATAAGAAAGCAATTAGATGAATTCATGGAAAAAACGTACTCAAAGGCTAATAACATGAAGAAATTATCTCTGGCTTAGGAAGTCCTTAAGCCCCTGATTACTGGCAGCAGGAAAGAAATGCCAAGAGAGGCATCAACATTCATTTCTGCTGTTATTCTGCACTTTTCTATTCATCCTTTACTGGTCACAGACCCAGATGAATTTTTGCAAAACGAAGACCATAAACACAACAATGAATATAAACTGGTGTTAAAGTTACATCAAGTAGAACATAAATTTGAAGTACTACTTCACCTAACACTGCCAATTTCATGTTACATCTTGTAAGCAGTTGGGCTTAACTGAGTTCACACAAAATTTGCGAGTTAAATTTTCTTCATTTTTATTTCTCTGTCATTTTAGGTTGATACCAAATTCCTCCACATTTTTTTAAGAATGTTGATTTATTAATATTATTATGTTGTTGTTGTTAAAATAGATATTTTGACGGATTAATCACTTTGGAATTCAAGTAACGGATTCTCTATAGTTTATGGTATTATAGTAACTGATCACCTGACAAGAAGAACATAATATGTATGTAATTAGTTTGTTGCCTTTTTCTAATTATGGAAATTGCCTTAGGGTAATTTTCTTAAATGTCATTTGAAGAAGAAATTGGTTTTTTGAGTTTAAAGAATTGAGAAAATGTTCTACAATAATGGATGTTGAGTAAATATTATCAGGCTTCACTGTATCTTTAAGTAAATTCAACTACATTAACCAGTAAACAAAAGGTCTGACTCTCAACTAGTTTTCAACTAGTGTGTAATATAGTCTATATATCCCTTACTTTACACATATAAATATATATAGACTTCCGTTTGTGTAAGCACATGGATGTATTTTTTTTTACCTACAGTGTAAGTATATGAATGGTATAGAAATTGCATATAAATTGCAAGTCTGAGAATAAAATGAAAAATATTGTGTATCAAAGAAGGCAAATAACACTTTCACTTATCACAGAAGGATTTTTAAAATAAAATTATCTGGTGTCAGTACCTGTTCTCAACATAATATTAGTCTGTCGAGTTTTTTCATTATAACAAAAAGCTTATTGAAAATAAGTTGTCCCAATCGCTTAACTTTGTCACCACGTCTTTTGGCAGATAGTATTTGTTATTACAGTTTCTAGCAGAGAGCTATCATCCTATGGGTCTGATAATGTGAAATGTGTCTGTTAATATGGCAAGTTATATTTGGAGACAGCATGTGTAATACTAAATACCAGAACACCAATATGACCCGTCTGCCCAATATGTAAAGTATAATAACACCATTATGAAGTGATGATATGTTTACATACCCTTGTAACAGGATTAAAGTTTTCTTAATTGTCCCCTGCTTGAACCTAATGTAATGTTTTTGGTGTGTCCTATAGAATAATATTGAAAGAATGAACAAATCAGTGGCGGAACCTTCTGAGATTTGCCTAATTACAACTCAAATTGTTCCCATATTGGAAATTACATGCATATAATGCCTTTTGGGGCACAGAATAGAAGAAGCATATGAAGGTCAGCCAACAGTGCATTGCAATGAGTTCTGTCTTCATGAACTTCTAGAATGTCTTTTTCATGCAATGAGACACATTAATTTACTAGAAACAGATTTCAGAATTGTTTTATCCAATTTTGGAAGGCTTATTTCTGCAATTCCCATAAACCTGCTGCAGAAAACACAAATTACAGTTGCCCCAAATTTAGTTAAATCACCACAAATAGAAATCACTCAGCTAGGTCATGGGTAGGATTAGGATGCTGCTGCTGAATTTCAGGTATATGGTTCATTTTGAAAGATTCTCAAGAGTTTCACAGACCTTCAACCAGGTCATTCAAAACAGACCAGTGAGGGGAGTCTTGGACAGGTCAAGGAGTACCAGACGCATCCAGACGCGTGTTTCTATGACTCATGTAAGGCAACTATGTTGTATGTTTGTGATAGGTGAACATAGGATAGTCTTTCTTTGACTTATTTGACTCCAGCCTTTTTACATCACAGCTGCATGCTAGCTAACATGACTTCTTGCTAGCCCAGAAGTGCTGACCCCACTGAACAGAGCTGCATGTCTGACAGCAGAGAGATACTTGCAGAATGACTAAGTTTTTGGGGAATACCTTAAAGATCAGCAAGGTCTTCATGAGCTATTGATAATGTCTAGTGTTTCAGGAGCTCAAAATGACCCTTTTCTTGATTGACTTGATTGCCACAAGTAAAAAAAAAAAGAAATCCCTTGACAATATGTTTCAAAAAGTGCTCTGTACAGTTTTAACAGTGGTATTATGCAGCCATTTCAGGTATAGAAAATCATACAAGTATTCTAATAAAGTCACAGTTTCATCAGTGCTCACTCACACTGTGAAGCATTTGAGGACTTATGTGTTAGAAACAGGCCCCATACTACCCTGCAACCATACAACTAAACAACATATACAAGTGTTGTTTGGCTTTTTTTTTTTTTTTTTTTTAATATAATTTAGTTACTTGAAAGATGGGCTAACTGCTCCAGAAGTAAGACAATGCAAAGTAAACAAGTGGATATGGTGCATCATGGATATGAGTCAGAAAAGCATCTAGGAAGACTCTTCTGCTCTAGAGAGAATCTGTCTGGGACATCCTCTGTGGTAGTACAATAAAAGTACCGTAGCTTAGGATCTTTTGCTTTCCTATCTGAGTTTTGGTATCTGTTTGGTTCATTGGTAGTCTTTTTCCTTCCAAGATCAGTGCTGAAAACCATTCTAACTGTGAAAAATGAAAAAATGTCATTAGGCAGTGCATCATGACCTTGATTTGCTCTGCTTCCAGGGGACAAATGAAAGATGTGATATTTTATTCTGAAAATTTAACTTTTTTTTTTTTTTCACCCCACTGGAAATTTTAGGACTAAGTGAGCCAAGTCAGACTCCTTGCATGGGTGGGAAGGGAAATTAATTTGTAATTTTTCAGGGTGAACAGAATATTTGACATTTTGTGATAGCCTTGTATCTGCATATCTTGTGACCTCTGGGTACTAGGGACTTTCCCATTGTATCAAGACTATATAGATGATGGGAGTAACATGAACTGGTGCTAGAGAAGAGGCTCAGACTTGAAGTCTATCACTACCAAAGATTTCTGCCTCATGTCCTTATACAGAAGCAGCAGTTTAGACTTCTTAGTTTACACCAAAGCTTCGCAGTTTTACAGAGCTTTAGAGCTTTGCAGATATTTAGGTTTTTGACTTGACCTATTCTAGCTGGGAGTAGTGGGCAGGGAGTTCGTGCTCCCACCTGCAGCACAAGTGTGGATAGCATTAGGGTTTGGACTAGGCCCCGTAGCAGGCTAACTGCAGCCAGACTTCCTGGGGTACTCTGCATGTTTTGTGCTGAAGCTGTAGTGCAGTCTGGCTCTCAAGCCAGCGTATCTGGGCCCATCACATCAGCATAGTCAGTGCTCTCAGACATGGAGCACTGTTGTGGAGTTTCCAGTGTCATTTCTCTCCCTGTTCTTGGCCAGCACAAGTTGGGCATGTGTTCATGACATAAACACCTTAATGTTGTTCCAGATCATTGTGGTTGGTTCAGCCCCATTGCTTGTTATCAGCAAAAGCAAGACAATTTCTTGCTGCTTCATTGGTGGTACTAACTTTGGCTCAAAGGGTCTGAGTAACATTGTCTGCAGTGCAGGCATAACCATTTCCAACAGGGAAAATGTTCATAAGCAATGTTCTTTGTTTCTGAAGAGTTTTTATGTATATTCTTGCCCTTAATGAACCTTATAGCTGCAACTAAAGTTGGCAGTTTAGTGGGCGTTATCTCAGATAATCATCTTTAGTAGCAAAATCAGGTCTCACAGCTCCCTTTGGCTTGGTTCAGTGCAAAGGAGCATTAATAATTTAAGTTAGTCTGAGCTAGTTGCTGAGATAGAGATTGCCAAGTTTATGTGCATGCTTCTGTGTAATTATAATTATGAAAATTACTCTTCAGCTTGTGAAATAGTGGAGCTGTGCAGGCTTTTTTAATTAAGAGGCTGTCAAATATTTATGTGGGTTCCAGTGCTCAAATCCATGGCATTTAAAAAAATAAGTAAAGGTAGGGATCCAAGGCTCTTGCTGTACAATTATACTATGATTAAAATATTCATGTGAATTACAGTAATTCCAGTTAAGAAACACTAAAGGGATTTTGTGAGAAATTATTGTCACAAGTTACATTTAATTTGATGTTATTACTCATTTACAAAGGAACTCCTTTGTTGTCCACCATCATCGTATTAGAGGATGAAATCCTCAGCATAATGTAGGTAGAATTTATGGTTCACACTTAGAATCATATATGGAAGGCA
The DNA here is from genome assembly GCA_033439905.1 of Ceryle rudis. Lineage (NCBI taxonomy): Eukaryota > Metazoa > Chordata > Aves > Coraciiformes > Cerylidae > Ceryle > Ceryle rudis. Next base: position 16,796 of record JAAGNO010005551.1, on the reverse strand, counting down.
GATATTTGAATCTAAAGTAGTTACAGAAGGCCCCTAGGGGGAGAACTCCAAAGTACAATAATCAGGTAGGCTTTTGTTTTGAAGAAAGTATGCCAAGTTTTCACCACATGATCCCTTGTCTGATCTTTCATGTTAGAATGAAGATAACTTTGGTACAAAATGTTCATTACCAATACCAGGATCATCAATCCCTTAAAAATATTTCAGTCAAGAACAAATTTGATCCAAAGAACAGGCAGCGGGGTTTAACAATCTGTGTTATTCAGCTGGTTGGAGGGAGAATCTTAATAGTCCTTTAAGGTCTCAAAGACCATGAATGGAGGTGTATTAAAAGTAACTCATTTGAAGGTGTAAAATAGTTATGAGATAATTTCCATGTATGTTTTTCATGAATGCAAGAAAGAACCACCTTCCTTTCTTTCTGATTAAAGCTGTTTATAAAGCTACATGAAAAATATAGAAAAAGAAGTAAATAGTAAAAAGATTGAATGTGGTGAGCTGAAGTTCTGAAATCTGTGAGGCTACAGGGAAACCTGAAATGTGCAGCCATGAATGACTGTGAATCTATGAACTAATTAACGAAGGCCAGGACTGTGCAAAAATGTAAGTTAGTTACAGCCCACTGAATCCAGCCAAAGCAACACCTGTCTTTAATATATAGAAAGAATAATTGTCATGAGGGACTTGAGTCAAGGATACAATGATGGAAGCTCCACTTCATGCAGAGGGTAGTAAAGCTCCTAAAAGTGATGGATGATAGATGATGGTTTTCTAATGCAAAACATACTGGGTTTGACAATGAGTAATTTTATGCTGGATCTTGTTCTGATGGATATAGATGAATTAAATGCTGTGCAGCAGCCTTTAGTGGCTATGGGTCTGATGATCACGATCTGATTGCAAGTAATATGCAACTTATACTTAATATATTAAAAGAGAACAGTCCCAACAACTAGCACATTTGTGGAAGTTAGGCAGAAGTGATGAATAAATTTGCCTTGGAGGAAAACAGAAGATGGAAAAATCTGAATGAAAACAGGAAGTTCCTCAGCAAGAGTTTATTGTTTGGCTAGTAGGTCTTGATTCCACATGTAATTTGCTAATATAAATTCTGGTCCAGTGAAAGAATAAGGCTATAATTATCCCCAAATATCTGGCATACAGGAAAAAAAAGACAGAAAGTTGAAAACAATGTGTATAAAGTAGAAATTTTTAAATTGTTAAGAGAAATTAAATCTATTCTAGAATCCCTGGTGACAGGATAGGGATAAGGTTATTAGAAGAGAAGAAACCTTCAGAAAGAGGTAGGCTTAACGTTAGCGGAGCCAGACAAGACTAACAGTGATGAAGTAAAAAAAGATAGAAGTCATAAAGATTTCTCCTTTTCATTTCAAAATGTATACTGTGACATGCTTTCTAGCTCATCAGTACTGAAGGAAAACTATAGAGATTTGCTAGGGATAAACAATTTTGTATCACCTATCTTGGCTAACTTGCACCTAAGAATCCTGAAAGAATTGGCTGAGGACATCTCTGTTTCACAGATGTTAATTTTTAATATGTCCTGAAATGTTGGGAGACCTCCAGGACAGAGGAATAATTGCAATATTGTCCCTGTAATCAAATATCAGAAGCAAACACAGTTGTAGGCTGCTTTACCTGGCATCACTTTCCAGTCAAATAATGGACAGTCTGGTACAGGACTCAATTGATGAGAAATTAATTTTCACATGAATGTAACCAAAATCTGAACAAATAGTTTAAAGAAATAAGCTGGGGTTTACTTTTTGAAATGAACAATCAAATTGATTTTGATAACAGCACAAAGAGAGAGTGTGTGTTACAGCGTGGTTTATTCTGTACTGTTATTCTGACTAAAGGATAAGAACTACATACTGACAAGGTGAACTTTGAGTCTGTTATGATCCACCTGACAAAATTTTAAAAGACCTGTCACTGGTTAAACAGAAATGCTTTTCAGTAGAGCTCCAGAATGGTTACTTCTGGTTCCAAAGCCATGTAAAATTTCTCTCAATACTGCGGAAATAAGTGTGGATCTATTGCTGCCAACATTTGTGAAAGACACAAATACCATCAAAGTTATTTCTTATGATGATTACTCAGGGTAATCCAGATCATTTGGTCTAATAAAAAATAATTTGTTTAAGTGAACCAGGGATATGAGATATTTTTTACTCTGTGTTCTGTTCTGCTTAGTATCAGCCTATAGTTTCTGAAAAGAAAGATAATCCATTGGAGATTAAAAAAAACAAAAACAAAACAAAAAAACACCCCCCCCCCCCCCAAAAAAAAAATCCCAAGCCATGAGGGTGCTGGAGAAAAAGACATTTGGTGAGGGAACTGAAGTAAAAGATAAGTTTATTTTAGTTAAAAAAAAATTAAAGTTCAAGTGGGATGGTAACATTTAATAACGAATCTTTTATTGGAAAAAGCTGCTTTGTAGAATCAAAGCTTTGTTAATTTTTCTTTCATTTGACTGATTTTTTTTATTTGGCAGAATCTTTGGAAAGGTATTTTGAAGTTGTTGATATAATTCATATTAATATTTTTTAAACTTTAAAGGCCTTTTTTTTTTACTTTAAAACGGTTCATTGTTCTGAAATGTAAGCTAATTCTAGTAATAGGGAGTTATAAAAACAGAAAGTGGTATATTCTTCCCATATGAGAATGCAAAATTCCAAAGAATTATGAAAATCTTAGTGTTCTCAGAATTTTACTTGTGAGCATTTTGAATATTTAGATGGGAAAGATAGCTGTTTTGAAAAAAATAACTGTAGATCAGGAAAATGTTCTGTTACATAAGAGAGACATGTCTTGATTACAGAATATGAATAATTTCAAACAAGCATAGAGTACTAGGAGAGAAAGATGAGAAGAGTTATTTACAGGACAAAAAGCTGATCTTTTGTACAACAGAGCCATAGCAATTTAATTTCTTTCTATATTGAATCCAATAATTTATATGACTGAAGTTTATCTTCAGGAAAGATATTCAATTTTGAATCAGTGTCTTCAAGAGGGAGTAATCCATCATGTTCCTCAGTAGACAATTTCAGTGGTCAAAAGATGCACTTTTCTTCTACTTTGAAAACATCTGCCTCTTGCATCCAACACTTGACTCTTATTATGAAATTATTATGTTAAAATAGTCCTTTAAAACCAGCTGGTTTTCTTCACCACGTCCATTTTTATGTATCCTAGTCAAGTTGCCCCTTCAACTATCTGTGCAGGCTGAAGAGGCCATCAAAACTGAAAGGAGACATTAAGGCTAACCTAAAGACCCCATTCGTGGTTTTGCATAAAGAGAAATGTTATTTGAAACCTGGTACTTTGGATGCCTCCTGTTGTAGGTCTCAAAAATGCAAATTCATAGAAAATTAAGCTATGCAGCACCTCCAGGGGTCATCTCATCCTGTGTCTCAGGGCAGAATCAACTAAGCTGATGTCATTCCTGCTAGATGCTTACCTAACCTGCTCTTAAAATCCTCCAGAGATGCTATAGCTTTCCTAGAAAATCTATTCCAGTGCTTCATTATCCTTACCATTAGGGAATTTTCCATAATACCTGATGTGAATCTTCTTCACTTCCATTACTTTTCATTCTTGAAGACAAAGAGAGCAGATTATTACTGTCCTCTTTGTGTCAGACTTTACAGTATCTTAAGTTGATCATTTCTTCAAACTTCTCTGTACTAAATAATGATAGTTTGAATCTTCTCCTGTAGGTGATGGCTCCTTGAGATCTGTTCAGTTTCCTTCTTTTACTAGTGCACTAGGTAAAGTTTTGCTAAGTCTGAATTGCTTAATTTTTTAATGTCCTACTGATACATGACTTTTCAGTAGGTGTTCATTCAGAGAGTGACCACTGTTCTTCAAAATAGAGAGCATGATCTCTTCAGAATGTTCATTTGTCTCTGTTGGAGTACATTTAAGTTCTTATGTTGCATGCATTACCAGTGTTACATACCCTTAGAGGTTTAAGATGGCATAAAATGTAGTTCAAACCTGTCAGCCCAGCATTTCTGGTTGGTGAAGTCTCATGTGATAGTAACCTTGTTTTTTGGAAACATATTTTTCACATTTGAAAATGTCTGTCACAGTTTGGAGCATCTCGCTAGATTACATCACAGTGGCATGCAGCACACAGGAAATCTGAAAAATATGCTGCATTAAACTGCCCTTAAGGAAACTGTGGTATTCAAAATAGAATATGTTTTAAATCTTACTTGCTTGTTTGTACAACTGGCTTGTGCTACGTAAAGCACATTAAAACTTGGAGGTTGCATGTAGTAACCAGGTATCCCAGTGTTTTGGGATAAGTTCACTCACATGGGTATGCACTCTGTTCTGAGGTGAAGGAAGCTGGAGAAGTTGGTGTTTTAACCTGAGATAAGTTATTTGCCAATTGTAGTTCTGCCTGATTGATAACGGAACTGGGATACAAAAGAATGAGACATTTATCATCTGAACTCAACTCAATTTAGAGAGACTTTATTGACACCAGAACTTCGCTAAGATATGCCAAGGAATTTTAATCACTGTGCTATCTATCAAGAGGAAAGGAATAACTTAGTATAAAAAGAGCCCTTATTAGAGTGCAGATAAATATAAATTTAGATAAACCAATGTACTTTGTTATATTCATCAGGGACTGCGTGCTTTCTGAAATTTTACTTATTGTTGCCAAGTGGTTGATTTGCTTGTTTTAAGTCATAACTTCATCACATATCCCTCTTTATAAAATATTAAGATGACCCTGTGAATCTCACTTATTTCAGACTTCAGCAGTATAAAGCTATGTCCAGTTTGTCACCCTCTGTCCATTTAACCATTAAGGGGAAAGAAATAGGCACCTTTTCTCTTCATTACCTCTCCTTACCCTTTTCTCCTCCTCCACTGCTTTCACCTGCACCCTCCCTCCATTTCCATAATGTGAATGTGATTACAAGATACCTTTGGCAGCACTATAGTATATCACATTTCTTTGAGGCAGACTCTCTTGCATGGTGACAAGCCTGGAGCTGTTCTGATCTGTTTCAGGGCCCTGAATTATTATAATGGGAACAGAAAAAGTAAAAATAACACACAAATACAAATGGCCAAAAAACCAGAAAGGTTAATATTTTGTATTCTTTTCTTTTGAAACTAGAACATTGAGCAGGTTGGGTTAGTTTCAATTGTTTTATGTTTCTTATTCTTTAAGAGAGAGGTGGATTGTGGCCAGGTTTTCCTATCACAGCCTGTCTTTGTTATGTGCTAGGGAGACAAAAGAAAAGATTAAAGATGTTACTGTGTAAAATGCTTTATATTTTGGAGGTGGGGAGTGGAGGAACTGGGGAAGATAGAAAATTATTTCCAGTTGAAGATTTTACTTAAAAATGATTATCATCTTTTGTTGGTTTCAGTTGTCTGGGGAGTTTGAGACAAATGATGCCACAAATTGCTGATCAGATGTGTCAGAGTTAATTTCTGCTTTCCACAATTTTTTTTTATAACGCTTGCTCTGGTTGAACTTTGGGCTTCTTTCCTTTGGAAATAAATTTAAAAATGACTTGACATGAAGGTGTAAGTATGGAAATATGGAGAATAAATGTTAGCATAGTACTAAATCTATATGTACTAGAAAATAAAATTCCACTCATCAAAGGAAAAGCCTGACCAATGTGTCATTCTGTCGTTTTCCCAAATGCTCCAGAGTCTTTAAATGCAAATTAACTGCCCCAAGTTATATTAAAAAGATATTGTTCAGGTTGTAATGTCAAATACTCAAGTGTTCAGAAATTGCTTGTCCATGCAATGTGAATTAAAATGTCATGCACATATGATGCGGTCACTAATTGCATGGTCCAACATGTTTTGTTTCAGTGGGACCCTTGCCACTTTTAGGGAAGGGAATGGATGTTACTGACTTAGGGAAGAATTATTCATTATCATTCAAACCATGAAATCAGAATTAGTAATTTCCTCATGGTATTTTATGACTTCAAAATCTGGGCCTTCATATGCCCAAACTTCAGGAGGATTAATCATCTTCCTCATACCCTTTCAGGTACAGGGCAGAAATATCACAAAAGCTTTGAGGCACTGAGGTAAAACATTATATGCCAAAATTCAGGTTCCCCATTTGAGATAATCTGAGTCTGATTTATTGCAAAATTCAGCTTTGTATATTACAGTATATGTTCAAAAAGCAAGTCTTGTTTGTCCTTCTTGAGATTTCTGAGTCCTCAACAGTTCTGAAAAAAAAATTTTAATCATTTCTTTCTTCAAGAGAGCAAAAATCACACACCTAATATATAAAGCTCTCTTTCAACCCAGATTTCAGATTTCTTAAATAAAAAAAGAAATCATTACATTACTGAAATAGAGTTGCTAGCTATTCTTTCCACTATTTTCATTTTCTAGAATTGCTAACCATGTTAGCTGAAAATTAAAGGAAGTTTGTGATGAACACCTATTACAGAGAAAAAACAACTAAAACTATTAAACTGTGGTTGAGTGCCACTGAACTTAAAATGGGAAATCTGGGGCAAGTTTCTTGATAGGCAGTGTCACCAAGCACACAACTGTTCAGAGTCTAACCAAGAACTGACTCTGACAATGCATACAACCCCTTTGAGTTTGCTTAGTTTTCATTACTGTCTTAGTTTGGAAAATTCTGTGACTCTACCATAGCTGTATATTCTAAAAATAATGCATTGATCTGATCATCCATGTAATTATAGCACTTTACTTAAATGGAAAAGTGTCAACCATGCTTAGCCCTTGAGAAAACAGCCACATATGAGCTAGAATGAATCTGTGAGTGGGGCAAGATGAGAATTTATAGCAGGCTGCCCAGCTATCACCCTTTTACTGGCACAGCTACCTCCTTCAGCAGCATCAAGAATGTCAAGGTTTTGTGTTCACATCTGTATTTCAAAATGCCTCTCAAGGAATATATATGGCCAACCGTACGGCTTGTGGATTAATTTCTGCAGGTTGTTCTTGGGATATAAAGCACTATGTTGGTTATCCTGACCTGAGACACCACATTTTATGGTGCTACATTATTGGATATTAAGAGGATGTTGAAGAGGACACTGAATGTTTTCAATAAGCCTTGATGTAGGAGGTCCTAAAGCTGGTGATATGTGGTCTGTGATATAAGGAATACCAGTTCTGAGGTTTTGAGGATTTAAAGAGTTTTTCTTGACAGTTCCTGCTGGGTTAGCTGAAAAGTAACAAATAAATTATTTCTTATAAGTTTAACCCTCAATATCATACCTAGGACTGGAAGGAAATTTTGCAGGGCATGGAGAAACTGAAGGCTTGATTCAGCCTGAAAAAATGAAGTGCACAGAAGAAGACTGAAGAGAAACTTTACGAAAACTCTTGTATTTAAGCATGTGTACATAATCACCAGCATGATTAGAGGTACAGATGTCACTGGAACTACTCACAAGCATAAAGCTAAACCAGTGCTTAAACATTTGAAAGTGTAGGACATTCTGCACAAGACCAGAAGTTATGGTAAACCAGAAAAAATTAGATTGGCCAAGTGACTTTAGGGCGTGAATGGCAGGCATTTCAGAATGCAAAACAAGATAAGGAAGTTATGATCAGTGATGGGCAACTATTTATGCAAGTGCTTATTATTTAGTAGGAAGTGGATTTGTTTCTAAAGGTTTCATTTTGCTTCTGCACTTAAAAAAGTTGACTAACTAATTTTAACTCAGCAAGGTATTCCTAATAGGTTTTCTTTTTTATTCTGCTAATTTTAGTGAGAAAACTCCCCTCATAATTATCTTAATTACATTTCGATATAATAAGGGGACAATTACTATCACTGGCAACATTTCCAGTTAAAATATCTCAGATTTAATATCACTTTTCTCTGAAACTCTAGCTATTTCAAAAGTAAATATCCTTATTTCCAAGCTCCTCCATCTTCATTTTCACTACTTCAACAGAATGCTTTTAATAATGGCCTCAGTACAGTTGAAAAATCAATTTCCTGAGCCTCAGAAATGTTGTGATGGAAAATTAGTCTTTCCTTTTGGGTTTCAAAAGAACTTAACATGATGGATTCAGTTTTAATGTCAGAAGCTTACATACATCGGTCTTCTTCTATCAGTGACTATAGAGCCCAATAGAGCGTATCTCAGCTATCTGACATGTGAAACTCCTGAGAGCTACAGCAACGGACTTGTAGTTAAACAATCATCTACATAAGCTAGAAGCATATACCCTTTGGGTGTTAATAGTGCATATCTGCACTTTTGTTGGCCATCCATTTCCAGTTTGCTACAGCTTTAGCTCTTCCTTTAGTTGTCTCCAGCTCCTTTGTAGCAGCATTGGTACTATCCACATTTCCACTCCCAGAAAGAGGTCGTCTTTGGTTTTCTACCACGAGCTGGAAGAGCAGGAAAGCCAAAAGTGCTCTCTGAGCTGTGATTAATCAGGGTTGGTGTCAGTCTTAGGAGGCACAGCCTTCTGGCTGTACGTACAGAAGCTGGAGAAATGAGTCTGGTACTAAAGTTCAGATGGTGTCATCTAACTGGTGTGCATACACTTAAACTTGCTGACCTGCCCCCAGAACAGAGTGTCTGCATCCAGACTTTCTGTCGTTGGCTGTGCTAATCCCCAAACCATGTTGGTGTGGTATCTGAGAAAATCTCAGCTGGCATAGGCCAAAGACCTGCCAGGGAGTGCTGCCTGTGGTTAGTGGTATGAAGGAACATCTGTCAGTCCTCTGGCCCATGCACTGGCCCTGTTGATTTTACTGATGTAGATATTACCTCTGTGTCTCGTCTTGTGTTGTGAAATTGGGGCATTCAGTACTGTCCTTACAAGGCCTAAGGAGACAATGTTGCCTGTCCTTGCCGTGCAACTGATGGAAAGACAGGGCAGTGAGACCTAACACCCTTCTTCCAGAGGCCCTATGATGACCTCTCCTCTCAGTCAGGCACGCATAATCTTTTATACTGTGATAAAATGACTGTTGTCTAAAGAGGATGAGCATGCACAGCTCCATAGACTTTACCTGCACTGGTGAAAAAGCAAGCCCTGCAGTACCCACCTTTTGTTGCCTGAATTTTAAGCCCATTTACCAATATGCCTGGCTTTGAAGAATTCCTAAAACTGAAGGTTCCCCTGAAGATCTCCTTTAAAGGCTTCTGTCTCATACCAAGTTGATAATAATGCAGCTCCACGAATAGAACTTTGTTCATGTTCCTTATTGAGTATGGGCTGCTGGCTGGAGGGGAGCGCTTTTTGGTGCTGGGTAACCATTCAGCATAATGGCCTTTATGTATTTCACTGGTATGTACTGTAATAACATTAATCATGATGAACTCATTTGGCACTAATAGGAATGTCATATGTACTTGTATAAGAATATTCACTGTAGTTCATCATTAATTAACTGGGCTATTATTTTAAAGTGTTACCAGACATGGTATGTAAAAATGGTTTACTTTGCAATCTCCTAGTGTTGAAATCATGTAGGCTTTTTTGCTATGGTTTATGTCAGAGAAAATCACAACAGAAAGAGCAAAGAATCCAAGACTAAGATAATACTTTTCAGCTGTATAACCTTTGGCAATATAAGAATGGAGGACTTGCCATGTAGGCAAAGTACTATGAATGTAGTGGACTATCTGTTCTGGTATCCTGTTTCTTAACATGCCCTGTGCCAGATACTTCAGATATATAAGAGAAAGAACACAAATGGGGAATTATATTCTGAAAACCAGAATTTTAGTATATCTTAAAATTAACGTTTTGCTGTAAGTATGAAGCTTACCTGGTAGGCTTCTGTAAGGATCCCTGATTATTATTTGAACATCCAAATAAATAATATCAGCTGTTTCTTCTTTATCCATTAGTTTCCCCTCATGTTTAAAGAATTCTAGAGAAAACACTTCTGATTTAGGTAGAGGGGAGATAAAGAAATAAGGCTGGAGGAAACTTCTGGCTCTTGATGTCGCATCCGCTGATAGTCTAGCCAACCTTTTTTAAGTGGAGCAGGATTCATCCTGAAATAAGCTGGGTTTCTTGCTACTGGAGAACTGTTGCCGAACCCTAATCCAGTTACAAAACTTCTTCTACTTGCCAAATGTAATGTATTTACTGCTAATTATTTCTTGTGCTAACCCTGACTTTCAGGTTAAATAGTACTTATTCCTCTCTGTGTTTACTCTTTTGATATATTTATGGAGCAGGCTACTCAGACTTTATTTGCTAGACTAAACAAATTAAGTCTTTTAATTTCCTCTCATAAGGCAAGTTCTCTTTTTCCTCTTAATGTCCTAATGACTGCCCTTTCCTGTCTTCTCCAGTCATAAGTCACTTGTCAAGAACTAAAACTATGTTTTTTGGGTCAGTGGAACTGTAGACAGTACAGTAAATGTCCTGATGCTGTTTTTGACAATGGTGTTTATGTTTCCCTATCCTTGCACAAAATACATCCTAGGTATTTAACATTGCCATTTAAGAATTCATCCAGATCTTTTTCATCTTCATCATTTCCAGCCAATGGGCCTACAATTTCAAGCAAGTGATTTTGTTACACAACTCTAATAGCGAGAGTCATAATGATGGCTTTAAGTTATTTCTAGGGACTAGAAACTGTGATCTAAGTTCTACAAGGTTTTTATAAAGTGAATGAAAAGAAGCTGCAGCTTCCCAGGCTGATTCAGAATCTTTGTTCAGACAGTTAACCTGAGCATCCTAAGAGTAGCACTGTTGTCCATGTGTGACTTAAACTTAATATTGCTAACTTTCATCCTTTTTCTGCTGTTCCTCAGAATCACCTGTTAGGAAAAATTGCATTGCATTTGCATCTGCAGCTCTGACACCTGCAACTCTACGACAGCTTTCAGGTAGTTAATGACTATTGGAAATAAAATAGGTGTCAAGACTTATCCTTGAGGTTGATCAGTGGAAGAATAAGGAGAGCTCCCCCCCAACTCCCAGTTATAATCTTCTTTTCAGCTGAACAAGTATCAACTTAAAAATTACTGCAATCTTTATTGTCTCTGTTGTAACTAGTAATTCCCAGTATGTCTCTATTTCTTGTGAAATCTAAATAGATTAGTTCACAATATTTCCCTTAGCCATACATGATTTATTTGATGACCAAAGAGATGAGTTTTATCTGTAATAACCTGCTTCAGATACATTCACATGTATTTCATACTGCCCTTCAGCTTCTGTTCCATGCGTTCACATACTCTTTTCTTCATAATTAATCTTCGTTGTGATACAGTTTTTAGAGAGGTACAGTATTGACTGAAAAATACAAAGGAATCAATTCATTTAGTGGTTTGATTGTTCTACTTTTGTTGTAGCTTTAACCATCTTCAACTCCGTTGCTGAAATCTTATTGATCTCTTTAATTTCCAAGAAAACACTGGCACAACCGCTTTGCATTAAGTACCAAAGCCCTGGAGAGTTACGTGATGTTATGAAATGAAAATTCTGCCATACTGAACTGATGACTTATTCTAATAAAAGAACCTTTTCTCGTAATAGAGTTTTTTACCATTTTGGATTCTTTAATTGGGAAGAGAACTGCAAGCACATAGCCTGATAACAGTTACCAAAAAGCCCTTCAGAAGAAAAGGATGTCCAAGGTTGGAGAGACTAAAGGTGTTTTTAATCTCAAATGCTCTGTTTTTTTCAGCACTTGCATTGAAATTTATCATTTTTATAATTTTCTCTTTTATAGATCTAATTGAAAAGCCAGAAGCGCAGGGTTTAAACTGCCTTTATTTGAATTACTAAATTACAATGATATATATGCATGTGGAAAATTTCTTTGGAACAGTCATTTTCTTACTTCTATAGGTTTCCTAGAATAAAAAGAGAAACCAAGCTCATTTATTTCTCATTCCACATTCACTACAGATTCTAAATAATCAACAAACTTAAGCTAAACGTAAAGCTAAAATTTCTTCTTCAGATTTATGCATTAAGTAAAAGGATTGTTTATCCCTATAAAGCAGGTGGTCTTGATATAAACAAACTTGAACATATGAGTATACTGATACATGAAGTGAAGCAAGACACTTCAGCAGCCAGTGAGTAATAACTCAAGATGAAGGTGTGTTCCCAAGTTTGCTCCAGGTCAAGGGGAGAATAACTTCCAAACTAGGGTTGCTATAGCTTGTGACCAATCCCCAGTGTCTTATCACTTATCATCGCTATTACTTAAGCTTTCATGCAAGTGCATCTCACATCTTCAACTAGAGCTTAACTGTTAGTGTTTTCCAAAGGGATCGAAAGGATTCATTCACTAAAGTGACAATTTGAAGGAATACTCCTCCTGTAATACCATTCAAGAGGAAGAAATGATACAGGTGTAAGGGCATTACGGTAAAGAGTGTCTGTGTGTCTGTGGGAAAGATGAGAATATCTACTGCAACATCTGGAAATGAGAACAGTTGTCTGAACCTGGTTTGATACATGCACAACTCATCTTTCTTGACTCATGTTTTGGCCAGTATCTTCAGAAGTGTTCCCTGTCCAGTTTTTCTTTCTGTGGGAGAGAGGCTAACCCTCTATTTAACCTTCCTTAGTATGCTACTGTGTAGTTTTAATTAGTTGATCCTCGGTTGCTTTGCTATGAATGGCGTCATTGTATTATAACAAAACCACACTGTTAATCAGTTCACTGTGGTTTATAAAAGAGATGGGAAGATCCAGGCATGCCCCATAGAATTTGGTAAGAAAAGAAAATTCATTGTGTTTAGCATTTTCATTGATATCTTTATGTGGCTTCATCTGTATTGCATCATTACTTCTTCCATCTTTCTTTTCTCTTGATATATCAGTGGGAGAAAGAGAGGCTTGGGATAGGGGAAGTGAACTTTCAGAGGTTTACAGAAATTACATCCAGGAAGAACCTTTTGTCTAATCAGAATAAAATAGGTCATAAAACTCCTGCAGGGTAGTCCCACCACCAAGTGCTGGAATCTCCAATTGAACTGGACAATCTGGCTGAGGAAGATGTCCAGCCCAGATGTGTCATAGTGACAGCATGGTTTTCTCTGTTAAGGACAGTCAAAGTCATCCTGCATATTGGCACTACCTTTACTGTCTGCATATATCTAGTTGCAACCAGATGTGTTGTTAAAAACCCTGAAACTCTATTTGTGTTGGTGACAATACTAGATATCTATCTACTGAAAGATTATGAGCAACATACCTCATTGTAAATGAGTAGCATAACTCATTGTTGAGCTTTTGTATCTTTTAATAGACTTTCAGACGCCTAAAAGCTCTCACAGTTTTTTTTTTGGGGGTGTGTTTTTTTTTTTTTTCTTTTTTTGGTTTGTTTTTCATACATTATGTTCTAAATTTATTTTCTACCTCTTTATCAAAGTTCTTGGGATGGTGTAACCTGGACTCTATGAGCTTTTCTTCCATGTTCCCCTGTTTATATCTCAAAAGGTTCCATTGTCTTTCCATTTTTTTTTTTCCCATTGTTAGGAAAAAATACATATCCTGTGCTTTAGATGCTCTAATCATATTAAAATAATACAATCTGCAAAATGAAGACCTTCAGCTTGGATTCATTCCATCTAACTTTAGGCACCAGACCAACTTGCCCTGGGGTTCATACTCCTCAGCTCCCTATACAGGCAATGAGCGTGTCTGTCTGCATCTGTTGGTTATAGATGAGAAATAGGATCCAGTTTAGATGTCTCACTTTAATGTTCAAATGATGCAAGATGAATCAGGAGAGTAATCTATAATCCTAGTTTCCATGACAAAAAACAGCCTTCTGGGCAGGATGTGCTGACCTTTCCTGAAAACTCAGCCTCATCTTATTTCTTTACCTTGCCTGTAAACTAATGTGACCCACTAGCATATTCACACCTCCAAGTGAATTTGATGTGGGAGACAAGAGGAAAACATTGATTTTAAAAAGAGCTTTTAACATTTAGCACAAACTCTTTTATAAATTTGGACATTTTGAGATCAACTAGGAACAAGAAGGGAGAGTGGGAAGAGGAAATCGCTGAGAGATATTGGAGTGATAGAGTAGTGCAGGACCACATATTAGTTTTTGACTATTTGTACCAAATAAAGTCCATCATGTCACCTAGCAGAGTGCTGCAATGAAAGTGGTAAAAAGAAATGTAGAAAGAAAAGAGAAGATGACAATGTGTTTGTCATTAAATCTCTTTCAGAGCTATAATCCATCCTTGACTTTTCCTTTGTTATATTTTCCCTTTGTGGATACAGTGCCAGAAAAAACAGAGCTGTGCAGGCTGAAAAGGAGCATAACAAATAGTACTTATGTGTTCTTGGGTGAGATGGATGAGAGGTGGCAGGATGGGGCTTCACTTGGAAAAGATTCTACGTATGGAAGTCCAACCTTCACTCTTGGTATGAAGGACCCTATTTCTACAGTGCCATTTCTTTCACAGAAGTTGGCATAGACTGAAGCCAGTTCTGGACTGTTGCTCCAGTTGTGCAAAACAATAAAAAGGACAGTGTTTTAACACTTGTTTGCAAACTGCTTGTGACACCTGTTCCTTCTAAAATCTCTCTGGGAGAGGAAGACAGAAGGAAGGTTGTTCTATAGTTAGGGTTCTGATTTGAGACTTGGCATTTCTGCTTACAAGTTTGACATGTTGATGTGGATTACACTGTTCAAGGTAACAGGATTATTTAGAAGGCTGATCTGAGGATGCCCAGATCACTTGTGGCATGGGGGCAAGGTCCCTGTATTCCTGCACACAAATCTTGGTGTGGTCTCCCACAGCCATGTCCCACAGCATTCTCCTAGAGAAGCTGGCTGCTCATGGCATAGATAGGTGTACTCTTGGCTGGGTTGAAAACTGGGCTCAGAGAGTTGTGGTGAAAGGAGCTAAATCCAGTTGGCAGTGGGTCACCAGTGGTGTCCCCCAGGGTTCATTTTTGGGGACAGTCTTGTTCAGCATTTTTATCAACATTCTCTATGAGGGGATTGAGTGCTTCCTCAGCAAGTTTGCAGATGACACCAAATTGGGTGGGAGTGTCAATCTGCTTTATGCTAGGAAGGCTCTGCAGAGGGATCTGGACAGGTTGAATTGATGGGCCGAGGCCAATTGTATGAGGTTTAACAAGGCCAGATGCCAGGACCTGCACTTTGGTCACAACAACCCCAGGCAATGCTACAGGCTTGGGGATGAGTGGCTGGAAAGCCACTGGCAGAAAAGGACCTGAGGGTGCTGGCTGACACTTGGCTGAATACAAGCCAGCAGTGTGCCCAGGTGGCCAAGAAGGCCAATGGCATCCTGGCCTGTATCAGAAACAGTGTGTCCAGCAAGAGAAAGGAAGTGATTGTTCCCCTGTACTCAGCACTGGTGAGGCCACAACTTGAGTACTGTGTTCAGTTCTGGGCCCTTCACTACAAGAAAGACATTGAGTTGCTAGAGCAAGTTTAGAGAAGGGCAACCAAGCTGGTGAATGGTCTGGAGAACAAGTCCTATGAGAGCAGCTGAGGGAATTGGTATTGTTTAGCTTGGAGAAGAGGAGGCTGAGGGGAGGCCTTATTGCTCTCTACAACTACCTCAAAGGAGGTGCTAGTGAGGTGGGTGTTGGTTCTTTCAAGTAAATAACAACAGGACTAGAGGAAGTATCCTGAAGTTGCACCAGGGGAAGTTTAGATGAGATATTAGGAAGAATTTCTTTACTGAAAGAGTAGTCAGGTGCTGAAACAGGCTGTGCAGGGAGGTGGTGGAGTCACCATCCCTGAAGGTATCAAAAAAATGTGTAGACAAGGCACTTCAGGACATGCTTTAATAGGATGGTGAGGTGTTGTTTGGGTTTTTTTTTGGTTTTGGGTTTTTTTGGGGTTCATGGTTGGACACGGTGATCTTAGAGGACTTTTCCAACCATGACAATTCTGTGATTCTGTGATTTAGTTTCTTCTCCCTAAAATGAAACTTGATGGCACTTCCTTGAGTGAGAAATGAAGAGCTCAGATGTACATTTTTGTTGGCAATAGATGGTGAATCTAAGAGTTACAGTTTAACTACACATATTGCATTGTCTTGGGTCAGCAGTGCACAGCACTGCATCCATGAAGCATGGTGCTATATTGATATACTTTTATCCTGAGGGCCTCAGAACTGCTTATGGAGAATTTATCATTAAGGTACAACTAGTTTTCCTCCTGAAGATCAGAATTTTCCCCAGGGAAATTACTTATTTTCAGTGTGAGATTCAGGAGTCTTATGATGTTTCATTTCTTAGAAATTGTATCCAATAAGGTTACGTAAGGTCCTGAATTTGGACTTTCCTTGGATATGTCTTTGCTATTAAATCAAAGTATACCAGGAGCTTGCCCTACACCCTGGAACTTGATTTTTTATAGGGTTACTCAGAGTAGTCCGTGACATGCTTTCAGCCATGCTGATGAACAATATCCTGATCAATTCCCAGGCATTTCAGGAGTTAGGACAGGATTATTCCCAGCAGACAGTCTAGTTGTAGCCATCCTGATTTGGAGGGCAGGAGATTTGGAGAAGATGGATGTGGAACAGCCTGTTCCAGTTGGCCTCTGAGCTAGAAAACAGTCCAGGGTACATTTAATGTATAAAATGTTACAAATGCAGCCTGAATGTCTAAGATCTTGCATGTTGTGCAAGCATTACAAATATCCATTGTCCTTTCTGCCAGGGTAGACAGTTTATCTAACATACTATATTCTGTCAGCCCTACAGTTTCTTAAAGCCTATTTAAATAATACCTGTGTTTGTATCTATCTGTCTGTCGATCTATCTCTCTATATTTAT
>JAAGNO010005546.1:0-12597 GCA_033439905.1 Ceryle rudis | reverse complement strand
GCGCATTGCAGCGTAGTTCTGCTGTCGGTGTGCGCGTGAGGACTCCGCGGGAAGGAGTGGGGGGGGGGGGGGGGGGGGGGGGGGGGGGGGGCGGGGGGGGGGGTTGCCCTCTCTTTTGTGATCCTTGCAGAAACAGGACTGTGAGAACAACACATTGGTCCCAGGAAACGGAGTCACTCAGCTGCAATATGCAAGTTCTGAAAACTTGGCCCTGTTAACTTCCTAAAGCTCAGGCTGTACAGCTGAGCCAGGGCCCATGTGACTGTGAGTCTGCCCAGAGCCTGCTAAAATGAGTTCTCCCTGGCTATCTCCAGCACACATACTGTTCCCATAGACTGAGCCTGTCATCACCAGCTGTACCACCTGCTTGGACTCCTGGGGCCCTTCTGCAAGTCCTGTTACCAAGCCATTTACTTGTTATAGCCTCATCCTGGCAGGGGGACAAGGCAATCAGTAAAGACACTGCTTCTCTCTGGATCTGAACAACATGATATCCATTCTGAGGCATCAGAAGGTGACTGATACCACCTCTCCATCAGTTCCACCTCTCCCCATCACCACAGTCCCAGCTATGCTCTAGACCCTTACACACACCTCTCCTCAGGCCATCCTCATTCTTAAGTATGAACAGAAGCCTAAGATGCAGGATTGCACAGCTGAGGAAAGGAGAAAGCAATACCAGGCCGTACTTCTGATGCAA
This sequence comes from Ceryle rudis, assembly GCA_033439905.1. NCBI lineage: Eukaryota > Metazoa > Chordata > Aves > Coraciiformes > Cerylidae > Ceryle > Ceryle rudis. The sequence goes on along the minus strand of JAAGNO010005546.1, from coordinate 11,897 downwards.
TAATCCACAGAGCTACATATGCTCCCACTTACTCTCTAGAAGCCATGAAAATCTGCCATAAACTGCACCCCACTTCTTGCTGCTTTGCTTGGCGATATTTGGGCTGCACCTGGAAACTGTGGATTTTCTGACAGAGAAGACACTAGCTACAGCTGATAGAACTCCCTAGCTACTTGGGGTTTTTCCCACTGCCTGGAGGAAGAGCTGAAGATGTGAAACTCATCTAGTACATAATGCAGAAGGTGGTGCCCAAGGCTACAAAGTGCTCATCTATCCAGACTGCCTCTGATGTGAAGATGCCCTCTGTAGTTACAGGCAACCGAAAGGCTGAGGCAGAGCTACTGCAGGAGTTTAAAACCTGCCTGTACTGATCAGCCAATAACCCTTGTAATTCCACATCCTGTCTCGGAGAGTTGCCAGGCACAAATGCTTAAGCAGGAGGCAAAGGAAATCTTATTTTGGCAACTGTGGAACGCTTGCCCTATAGGACAGTTATGCTGGAATATGTCAGGAGTACCAGGAGGTGAGAAAGGGTGAAAACAGGAGTATTTGGTATTTCATTAAAAACATAATTTTATCTGATACACTTAGCTGGTAAACAGCAACAGAGTAGCCTCACAGGTAAAGTTGCGTTTGCCATTCTCCCATTTTGACCTGGGTAAGGCTGGACAGTCTGGTCTTCAAGGGTGTGATTTAAAAAGGAAGGGAAAGGCCTGTGCTACAAGGCAGTACTCTCTCTGTATTAAAGGCTGATTATCCCACAGACAGGGTTGAAGGAGCAGATGGTCTGGAAACATTTCCTAGTATGAGAAAAAAAAAAAAAAAAAAAAAAAAAGAGAGAGATCTAATGCATCACCGCCCAGAGGGAAGGAGAAACCTTTATCTAGGTTAGGCGGCAGTAAAGAGAAGGATCTATTTTTTGAAAAAATCAGGACAAGGAATAGCACCATAGATTTAAACATATTTTGCTTCCCAAACAGTCCTTCCACTCCCCAAAAAGTTAAGCTGCTGTATCTTCTCCCTTAGAGCCCTCAACAATATTTATCTCATGTATTGCATGGAGCTGATGTAGTTTCATGTTCTACTTGAACTAGTTCAAAGGGGTGTACACAGTTCTTTCCCAATCCCTGTGCAAAAGCAATGCCTTTTCTAACATGTCTCTTGATTCTTACTCTGTACTGCCCTATTTAGGCTCTGTAAACTCCTGAACTTTGTGGAATAATCACCTAACTTTATAAAAGCTTGTGTAAAATTTTTACCAGTTGGCTAGGTTGCAATTCCAACCTAGCTAATTAGTATCAGCTTTAGCAATTCATATCATTTATGCCTCTCAAAGTTAACCATAGGGTGTTTATTTCCAACAAGTTATCTGTCCAATGCATAAATGACAGATCCTCACAGAATGGTAGCTAAAGCAAATTTGCTGTCTGTGCTGACAGAGCAAGCAGGCTAACACTTTTCTACCACAAGAGAGTAAAGCACAAATGCTGTTAAATTTAGAGAAAGACTCCTGGGATCCAAGATCTGAACATCTATAGGAGCCAGAAATCCCCCAGTCAGCAATGCACTTTTAAAGACAAGCCTGATTTACTGGAATTACTTATGTGCTTCAAATTACATACACACTGAAGTAATTGCCAAATTGGTGTCAATAGCTATATCTGACAGGGTGAACCAAAATATTCCCTACCCTGGTACATACCAGTGTTTCTGCTGTTCCACAAAGACCTGTACCATGAATAAGTAACTGAAGCCCTTGACTGAAAGGCTATAAAGGACCTAGTGGAAACATTAAACTAGACATTTGTCGACCTGGACATAGATCATACAGGTGTATTTGCAGCACATAAAATCCAGATGTAACCTGTAAAAAAATAAAAATAAACACCCCCCCAACAAACAAACAAACAAACCCAACCAACCAACCAAAACTCAAAAAAACCCCACCCAAAACCAAACCAAAACAGAAGGAGCTGGCCAGCAATCCTTTCAGATTTTCTGGACAGCTGTGCCCATGCTTTAAAAACATACTCTGATGACACCCAGCACAAGCAGATTCCAAATCTAACTCCTAAATCAGGACATGAACCTCAGACTGAAGGGAATTCCTTTGGTTTGTTATCTGTCACACCTTTCATCTGTATTTGCTCCTGGCTGATGTAGTGACACCTCATCAGAATGGTTTCTAATAATATCATATGCATCAGAGTGCCTGACACATAATTGAGGGCTGAGCACTATGGCACAGGGAATTAGCCCTTCATTTCCAGTTATGGCCTTTAAAAAAGCAAGTTGTTAATTCAGCAGTTCATTGCAGATAAGTATCTAGTATTTGTCCGTTTTCAAATCAGGTGGGTAGGTAAAAATTCAGGGTTGGCAGATAAAGCAGACAGACTGCAGGCAGAGAGACTGCACATAGAGTCAGGATGTTCTCTGGCATGATCCTATTTATGAACAGTGAACGCGAAATCCTCCTTCTGTCAGCAGAGGAGAAATAAGTGAAACATAGAGATGGTGCCTGAGGTCACAGCTGCAAATGCCTTTGAAGGTGAAATTGTCAGTGTGGAAAACCGTTAGTACTGCCTCTATCATATTTCACTGTTGGGCCAAACTGAAAACAATAAAAAGGATGCAATTAAAAATTAAAGTCTAAAACTGTTCCTGAAAACTCCTACTCAGCTGCTGCATAACCTTGAAGCTGACTGAAATCTCTGTCTAAGTTGCCTAAAGATGCCTTTGCACAGACCCAGAATTGCCAGTCCTGGCAAAGCAGAGTAAGTTGGTGTATAGTACCTGCCTGAGCAGTACCAAATTCCAAAAAGCAAGTGCTTTTGTAGATCTCTATTGCACACTTTAATTTCACACCACCAAGACAGAAGGTTCACCCTCCACCCTTCCTCACAATTTGTAAGAAAAGCTTCAGTTATATTGACATGCTTAGGAAAAAAAGAAAAAAAAATATTGCAAGGACACACAAGTATGAATTCCAAGGACATTCCCACATGCTAAAGGGCATGATCTCAGATGTGCTGCTGTCCGCACCACTTCCTCTTAGCTGGCTCTAGTGAAGTTGCATTACCAAGTATGAAAGCATCTAACTGTCCTTGACCTGTGCAGGTTCAGAATTCTCAACTAACACTTATCTAACAGCCTATACAGATGCACCTAACTTACTGGATTTATGAGATATTACCTCCATCTCTATACACTGTAGGCAAGTGAACAATGATCCCGCCTTGAGGACTGGGAGCTCTAATGACCTAGTACTATATTTCAAATAACTACAATTACTAGGAATGCATGTCAGTGATCCAAAAGGTGAATTAGAACAGTCCGCCATGATGATACCATCTAAACCTGGACCACTCCTATGACAGAAATGTTTTGTCTGTTTACAGATGACATGTTGGCAGACATAAATCTTCTGAGTGAAACCACACACACCACAACCTTTATGTTGCATCTGTGGGATAATTAGCAACACTACCTACATTAACAGTTCTGTGTACACCAGAAGTGGGGTGAAACAAACTTTATATACTCTACCTGCCCTTTTATGACTACATCAGTTGGTCAGTAATTTTGGTGGGACTTCCTTTGGCTTTTAAAACAAAGAAATTAAAGGCCAGAGTACTTTTAACAGTGATTTATCTTTGCAGGTGCTTTTCATCAGAGCCTGGCACCAAATCAGTGAGAAGGAATTTCTGACTGCACTTACCTTCCATGCCTGTGAGATCAGGGCTGTCTTAATTAGCGCATGTTCACTTGCTCTGTCTTCTGCTGCTGATTGTGTTTAAGAGGTTTCCCTGGATACTTAACCCTACATCTCTGCAAGAGTTCCACCCATCTCAGCTTTTCATCTAATTACTACAGAATGCAGTCTGACTCGATTAAAAAAAAAAAGTAAAAAATTTTAAAAGTAGATCAATTGGTGAAACTGAGATGACAGAAACATCTCTTAAACAATTTAATTGGCCCCTCACACAGTGGCCTGAGACCAACTGGTCTTTGGGGGAACAGTGGCCTTTTTGTGGCAGGGTTTGTACATTGCCTTGTTATCTATGCTGACTGGGACTCTCTGGTGCTATTGTGATAAAAATAATAGAAAATAAAATAAAGAATGGAAGATTTATGTAATTCTTCAAAGTAAAGCCTGTTTTGATTTGTTTGTTTGTTTTACAGACTAAAAATTACCACATTGTTGAGCTTCTCTCCCTTGAGGCATGTGATGATTAAATTTTACAAGTAATCATGAGTGTCTGTTTCAGGCAGGGAGTTCATTAATTTTTACTAAACCTCTCCCAGGCTTTGGGTGCTACTGAGGCATACAGGTATTAATAAAGCTAATTTGATTTTCAGCCAAATGCAATCTAACCACTCACAATCCACCTCCTTCAGAGTCTGCCACAAATGTGCAAGTATTTTTAATATTTATATTTGCAAATATTCCCAGTCTCCTCCTTTCCAAGATAATGTTAATCATCAGACAGGGAAGAATAGCAAAAATTCCTCCTTCTCAGTTCAGGCTATGAACTCCCATTCAAAGCCCGTGTTGCTAATTGTCTTTGAAAGTATTTATGTTTCATCAGTGTCTAAAGACCTCAAAGTAAAGCAGAGTTTTGTTGGGCCTGGCATTACATAAAGCAGAGACACATTCTGTCCTCAAGTGCCTTCAGTCTAAGTAGGCAAAACAAACAGAGCATGTAAAAGGAAAAGAAGGACCAAAAAAAAAAAAAAAAAAAAGACTTAGTAACAGAAAGTCAGGAACGTGCTGAACTCACAAGCAATAATCAATAAACGAAGCCCTTTTTTTTAGAAGAAAAAGCTAATCAGTGTGATTATCTGTTTCTGACCCTGTCTCCACTGTAGGAAACATCTATTGGTGCCTATTAATTTTGACAAAACGACAAGAGTTTAAGAAGCTTTAATTGCTGATCCTTTCCCACTGTAACGAACTGAGGTTGAAAGTCTGATCTCTGGAGGGAGTAAGTTGGGTAGAGAGGTTATGCTTGTTTCACGTTTAACTGTATCCCTACCCCCAGCACTAGATTTTATTAGGTCAGTGCTTTAAAGACATAGCTATGATGTCCACTAAAGACTATGACAGCATTCAAACCAACCTTGTACTCAGAAGGGCACAATGCAAGAGGCTTCTTCTCAGAAATATCCCATTACACACATACTCATTTCAACCGAGGCTGAATTAGTCAAAATGTATTCAATGTACTTAACACTATAAACCCCTTTGGACTGCAAATCAGACTGGCAGAAGCAAGAAGAAAAGGCTCGCTCAGACATTAGGAACAATTCAGGCATCCAAACTCACAACAGTTATGACTCAATCTGGCTTGATTTCTGGTAGGCAGATTAAAATGCATTGTTTGTACCAAATAAAGCATGAATAATAGTATTGCCTTTGTCTGCCTCTTACACTGCACTGCTGCTAGAGCTGCAGGAGACAATCCCCCCTGCTGGTGATACTCACAAAGAGACTTTACCTTCAGCTTCCTTCTCATAAGAGATTTTATGGTGGAGCTGGGTTCATCGATGCAGAAGACTGTTAAAGCAGCTCTCAGTTTCTCTTTATCTTGCCAAGTCCTAGGGTCAATATGGTGAGATTGTTCCTATTCTTCAAGTTGCTCTGATCCAACCATTCTATTTAAGGGATGGTAACAAAGTTCTTATTAGTGCATTTGATGAATTGTATTCTAAAGGATCCAACTCTGACCCTTACATTAACTTTTTGGTTTGCTTTATTCTTAGAAGAGCTAACAAGGCTGACTTCCTCACTGCAAGCCAAATTGCTGTGAGAGGGTGTTATCATTTCTTTGGCCTGCTGGGTAGGATGCTGTCATCTTTTTGAAACAACAGGGATAGTCTTAATTTACACTGAAAAGAAGCTTAACAGAAATTCATGTGATGTCATTTGGGGGAAACAAACTCACTTCTGTTTGTTTTGTTTCTGTATCCACTAGGCAGTCAAGAGATTTTTCAAGTAACTACAGGTAAGTAGTAGTTACATTAGCAAGACTTTTTTGCATTTTAGCCAAAGGAAGTTTTGCTTAACAAGCATAAACAGAACAGTCTGTGATGCAGAGACACAACTATAGTCCCTCCCATAGTGGAGCACATGAAATGCCAGACCAGAGAGAGCAGCCCAGTATCCTTACACACTCACTCTCACACTCTATATTCCTTAGGATACTTTCATTTGTTTTGCATTGTGGCAGAGTTTCAAGGTAGAAAGGAATCCCACACTCATAGCCTAGTGAGTTGCAAGTCTTTACACTGACATTGCTGAACAAGCACTGTAGTCAGTAAAAAGAAAAATAGAAGGTCTGGCATTGCCTTTTCCCCTTGGTCCTCCATCTGTGCTCTAAAAGAAAAGAACAGCTGTTAGCAGGTATTAGTGCCCTGTTACACAACCAGGAAGAGGAGCATTTATTTCTGAAAACAGCTTTGGTTTAGGCGAGACAAAAATACAAACTGCATAGAAAGGAGAAGTTACAGCCATATGAGAAAACACAATTTAGATGCCTAGAAACACCAAAATTGGCATAATGAGGGACTTCTGCCAGCATTTCCTACCTGAGGTTTGCTCACAAGTCTGCATCTTTGCCCTCATCTACAGGTTTGTGAGTGGTGAATATAGCTGTTCCTGACTATCTGGTGTCACATTTTCTAGCTGTATGTAACTTGGTTACCCACCTGAACTCCCAACAAACTCCCCGGAGTCCCAGTAGTAAGGTTTTACCATTATTCTTTTCATTTTCATGTGGACTACACATACCAAAATTCAAATGCATCATGGGATGTATAAAACTGTGTATTTGCTCCTGGGACCAAACTAGCCAACTGAACTGTCTATACTCACCGCTGTAGAGACCTGTTTTTCCAAAGCCTTGAATCACTCTTCCCTCCATTCCCCCTCAATACAGGAAACTGACAATTCTATGATCTATCAGCACATAAAACTACTTTGCCTCACCGCACCTCTTTCTGGAACATAAAATATTAGGTTTTCTAGCTTCCAAAGCTATTTTTAGTTATTTTAGTTTAACGGGATCTACCTGCTTCATTTTTTTTCCCCTACTGATGTTTCAGAAACTCGGGTGGCAAGAACATATCACTTAGGCAATGCAGACTGTTTCCGGCAGTTATGCAACACAGATGGACTACTTGGGAAAATATAATTACTGGGTTAGAGTTTTCAATACATCTCTGAAAACATAATCTCTTATAATTTCGACTCTTGGCTATGCTACCACCTACTAACACACAGAAAGAATCACCAAAGCACAACTGCTCTTTAGCCTCCCCATGATTAACACCTGCGACAGGAGATGTAAATTCCTAGCAGCTGTGAGCTAGCACTAGAGCAAGGTCCAGGGGTTTTGTGATTTTTGGGTTTGCTCAGAGATGAGGAAAAATAAAAAGCCATAAGAGACATGGGAGGCAGTATTTTTTTCCCTCCATTTTTCTCTTTTTCCATTTCTCATATACAATATATATATTTTGCCTTTATAAATGCCTAGCATTTTTGTTACTTTGTGAGCTGCTTAACACTAGTCTAATTCTGGTGGAGGTATGGGTTAAGGTATGTGGAAACTGCAAAACTCTGTCCATGCTGTTAAAAAAACACCAAACTTGTTTTGCTACAAAATATTACTCTAGTGGATATCTTAGGGTACTGAGTTCTACTCACAAGAGAGATCTTGACACTTTTCAGCTGCTTTGAATTTCTGTAAGTGCTGATATATAAAAAGTCAGGAACATAAAGCAAGTCTGCATCTGAAATCTTTCAGTATGCAAGAGATTTACTTCTGTTATTGTGTCCTCAACTTCAAATACTCAAAAATTAGCATCTGTCTTCAATCTTTTGTCTGTAACATCATTTAGTTCTGAAGCCACACTCTGTTCAGATTACCCTTCCAATTTTGAGTTAAATTAGGGTTTAACTTCTACTCGTCTCCCAAGTTTCTCAGCTGTGAATAATCCTCACAGCTCAGTGATTTGGCTGGTAGTTGTTACCCGTTCTGTCCTGATAAATTGCTACTACCTGTCCTAACAAGCTCTCCAACTGGGACAGTTGACAACTGTCTAAAAACAAAATGAAAGGGAAACCAGCAACGAACTCTCCTAAACTTAATTGGGTGGGTGGTGTGAAAAACAGGTTACCTCATCAGCCTTTGTAATATTCGGGGATTAATTAAAGGATGCTTACTGCAGAGGAGGTTATGAGGCAATAAATAAGCTTTTGCAGCTGCTTAAAAGCCACAGCAAAGCTGATAAAGGCATCTAATAATTGCAAAAGCCATTTAGTGCCTTGAATATATCTCTGCCATGGATGCAAGTCTTACTATATGACAGATCAGCAGCAGACTTAACGAAACAGAGAGAAAGCCTTGCCTGTAGGAACCTTGAACAGATATAAATTCTTAAGACATGCAACTCAGTCCCAAATCCGGGTAGAGCCTCACTTGTCAGGAAACAGACAAAAGGCAGATGAGATGGTGATTTTGCTGCTCTATAAACACTTCAACAACACACAAGCCACCTCCTTGGGCTAAGCAGAATCCCTTTACCAGCAGGGCTGCAAAAACCCTCAAAAACTCACGGGAGCGGCCGGAGCTCCCCGGCTTTTCTAGCAGCAGCCAAGCACCGTTGCTGCTGCTGCTGCTGGGGAAGAGGACCGCAGCTCAACCTGCCTTTGCCCTCGCTTCTCAGTCGTTTGGGGATATTTGGGGGTTGCCCAACAGCAAACCTGGGCGTGGGATACAACGGCCGGGCGGGCGGGGTGTGTCTAGTCTGAGGGGGTGTCGAGGCCACCTGGCCCCGGGCAGCGGCGACCGTCGGTGCCTCAGAGGGAGATGGGAGGTGTCGGGGGGAGCCCGCATCGTCTCTCCGACGTCTATAAGAAACGTTATGTTACCTGGGCAGGTAGCCGGGCTAGGGCTGGGGCTGCAGCGGGGCCGCCGGCTTCTGGAAGGCTCAGCGGGCAGGGCGGGTTCCGCGTGCTGCCCACCGGAAACTAACGGCTGCGCAGACCTCGCGCCCCTCCTCTGAGGGCCGCGGGTCGCGCTGGAGGAGAGCGAGGGAGCAGCGCGGGCTCGCAAGCGCGGAGCTTCTCCTCCGATTAGTATTTATTATTATTCTATTTTGAGCGTGAGGGGTGCATCTTTGCAGTCAGTGCTGAGCCTCTGGAAGTCCGTATGGAAGGGTCATAGTTTCTGTGCAAGATGCAAGAAGCTGTGGGGTCTACTCAACGATCTATCGCTTGAACTTTGGACTTCCGGCCTGACTGGTTTGTTTTCTCCTCTGGTGGTGTGACACATCGGGCTTCAGTGTTGGTGGTTGGAGCTACTCTTCCTGCTCAAGTGGGATGAGAATGAAGCGGCATCCAAGGCTGTTAGGGGTAAGGTGTTCAAATCTCTCCCACAGCAGTATTGTGGTGGCTTGGGGAGTTGTGACAACATCTACGCTGGAGGCAAAAATACTGCACAGGGGGAACTCGGGAGAAATAAAATAAACTGAGACAGTTATTATTTATCAGATGATAAATAATAGGCACTGCCAAAGGGTGAAGTAACTGTGAGAACACACCGTTCTGCATTTTATAAACAATAATTAATTACTGCTGACTGCACAGGCCATGAGAAGCCTGAAATGCTGATTACATCTTGCAGCTCTTACCAGGGCAGCAAAGAAAGCAGAAGTACCAACTTATGAATTCTGCCATGTTGTCTTTTCCAGCTTGCAGATGAACTGGTAACTGATATGGTGCTTAAGTGGGTGAGCATTAATCGCAAACAAACACTGGTGGGCCAGCATTGACTCTTGGTTTGATTTGTGTGGATGGTGCTTTTCTCCCCAGCCTCTTGAAAATGTATTCTCCTGAATATGAATATGGGCAGTATTTCGACTTTATGCCCTGATATGAACTTTGGCTATGTTTATATGGGTATCCAAAGCTTCCAAATGAACAGGAAATAGCACCTCAGTACTTTTACTTTGGTTGACAAGATCGTTGTGTTTTGTGAGTGATACTTGCAAGACAGGAACCAAAGGTGAACAGTTGGAAGTGTCTCGTAAGTATTTTATAATTGGGACTAAGTGGAGATGTGAGCAATGTGGAGAAACATATCAAAATACAGTGCAGCATTTTGCTAAAGCCACACTTCTTGTTGGTAGCACGGAGTCAGAAGTCAATTTTACTCCTAAGTGAAGTAACTCTGATTCTGAAGAGAGGCACTTTTTTTCCTGGAGTTGATGTCTTTTTAATGTCTTCCTCCTCTGGCTTTGGCAGAGATCATGTACAAATGAACTGACTTTTTTCTTAGCTGAGTTTGCTAACTTGCAAAAACAGTTAGATTTGAACATCTGCATTTGCTCTTCCCTTGGCTCATTATTACTTATTTCTACTTGCAGTCTTTATTTCTAGGATGCTAGGCTGTGATTTATAATTAAATCGCCATAAGTGTAGCATGAGTCATGCGAAACAGGGTCAGCATACATAAATGTGTATCTGGAGAGAGCAATATTTATTCAAAGAGAAGCAAACAAACAGTAGCAAAAAGCATACCACAGCTAACAACTCGGTTTACCTGCTGCCGGTATATTGATAAGTACTCCTGTTTTCTCAATGGAGTATCTAAGCAGCCAGCCTGCATAAACTATGAAATGTAATTACACTGACATACGGGAAATCTCGCAGGCACAGACTTGGCATAGACAGTGCAGCATTGCCCTGCAAAAGCCTTTGGAACTGAAGTGTATTAGAGATGTGGCCAGTGTGTTCCAATAGCTCAGCTATTTCTGAGCCTCTGACTGAATTGCAGATTTGCTGTGTTCCTGGAACAGTGCTTTGTCAAGGTGCAACCTATTACTCTTCCTTCCCCTTCATTTCTTCACCCTTTCCTACTTTTCTGCATTTTTGTATCCGAATCTGAATTTAGGGGTTTGAAGTTGCTGCTCTCTGTATCGACTTCCTTCCTTCATCTGAAAATGGAAATTGAGCAGTAAATGTTTTCCTTGAGTATCTGGAATTTTCCCATTACGATTTAGCAAATTAAAAAATTCTGGTCTGAATTTTACTTTTGCAGGTGATGGCCTGCAGTATTTTGTTTTATAGTGTATGTTTGTTGATTACTTGCTAAATTAATGACAGACACCCAACACTGAGTAACCTACACACATGGTAGAGCTAAGAAGCTGAGAAAACAGCACGAGTTTTGAGTGTGTGACTTTTTTAAGCTTTGGGGGAAGGATAACCTAACAAATTCCTAAATCCATGTCTGAGGTCCCTAGTGTTATGTGGTGTTAAGTATTTTGTTTCTTCAGCTATTCCTTTCTCTGATTAAAAGTGTTAAAGATTTGGCATAGTTTAGCATTAGAGTTTGTGCAGTCTTTCACATACTTATATACTAAAATGGACTTAAATGGCAACTTTTTAATCCATGTAAATTCAGTCTTAGCCCTGTTTCTGTAAGCAGCAGACCTTCTATTTTTTTTTTTTTTTATAGAATTCCAAACTGTTCATCTGCAGAGAAGCTTTGGATTCTGAAAAGCATCCTGTCATCTCATTCAGTTGTATGTTTCTCCTGTTTATTTTAATGGGAGATACATTGGTGCACCAGTCTTGAGAATTATAGTAGTGTGTGAGGAATGACACTTTCCAAGTACTGATGGTTGAGGGTGGCACTTCACTCAGCTGGCATGGCAATGTTAGCACTTGGAGAGGCAATTGGAGTCACTGAACTGGATTGGCTCTAGTTGATATGAGAAAAATTTATTGGAATTGATAGAAATTACAGTCCTTGCCATATTGCAGCTTAAAGCTTTATCCTCAAAGCTCCAACAGTAGTATTTGAAAAATATATACATTTAAAAAAATATGC
>JAAGNO010005545.1:13802-25917 GCA_033439905.1 Ceryle rudis | reverse complement strand
TATTCTTAATTGTAATATAATATATTCTTAATAAATTGTAACATATGTTTATGTGTAAGTTTATTGAGATTGCTCTAAGCCATGGGTTTGCATAAGGATGTGGTAGCACTGAGCCATGCCTGCTACCTGGAAAGCCCTGGTGACTTTTCTTAGCTTACAGAAACAGGGCCTCTTGATTGCAACAAGTACGTTTGGAACTGAAGCACAAGTCCAGCGGTGCTTTAGTTTCAGGCTTGTGCATGAATAGAACCTGGGAACATGCAAAACATAAGGCAACATTTCCAAGCACATCAGTGACCAAAGGTTTGGGCAGAGCACAGGCAGGGCAGAGGGGAGTTTTGCCACCGCTGATGGCTGCAGATGCCATTTCCAGATACGTGCTGCTCTTGTTTTTATGACTGTTAACTTGCTGAGACAAACTTCCTATAGAATTCACATAAAAACCCACCAGTTCTGGTGTAGTAAGACCACACCAGAAGCTCCAGACTAGCAGCAGAGCCTACACTTGTCTTTAGAGTCATGTACTCTAGAACTGAAGATATTGCACAGGCGTTCTGCTTGCTAAACAGAAATCTAATTGTGATGCCAGTGATACCCATGTGAAACAGGAAAAGTCAGTAACCATATAAGTAGCTGATCCAATATGATCAAATGAAAAGGGGGAAAAAAGTTGGAAATACCAAAGATAGTAAATCAAAGCAGAAAATAAGATATGAACAGATTTCAAGCAGAAGAAATATCAATAATTATTAGAGCAAAACCTAGATGATTTAATTATGATTCTTATTTTTAACTTGCTGTAAGAAAAATATCTATGGGAATATTTTAAAATAATTTCAAATAAGTATTTTTTTCAGTAAATATTACTCATCGGGAATATGTGTGCCAAAAGATCTGACTAATTCTCTTGTCCTGACACTAAAGCACTGTATTTCATAGTAATACTACTGAGTTTAGACTTAGCAATATTGCTGCCATTAGAAGGACTGCATCTGGTGGTAAAGTCAGATGGAAAGGTCAACTACAAAACTCCTGATTGCACAAACCCAATGAAGAAGCTGCTATTCCTATCTCCTGAGATCAAATCAAATATTAAAAAATTGTAAGTGCAAGCATAGACCCTTCAGCATAAAGAAATTTCCTATAAAATGCTTTTATTCAGAAATTATTAAAAGCAATCAAAGATTTCCCTCTGATCGTCAGGCTAGTAAGATGTGACCATTCCCAAAGAGTTAAAAAAAGAAATCACAGACTGTAAGGTCAAATATAAAAGTTGCAATGCAAATAATACTTAATTCATCAAATCTTTAAAATAATCAAAAAGCAAAGCAAGGTTATTAATTTTCAAACCACATTTGAATGAGTAAAACTGGAGACAAGGAAACATCTTCAGCAGCTTGGAATCCAGCTTCCTGGATATAATTACAAGAAAAACAATGCTTACCTTTCACTTTTTTAAACGTAGATGTCTATTGAAATAAAAATGCTAGACTACCCAGATAAAAAATTAATAATAAGCAATGAAGGGAATTATTTCTCTTTATAAAAACATTAAATTGAAAAAAGCTATTTCCTATTTGTAGGATAAATGATTTATATATTATATAGTGTATACACTATATAATTGAGCTCCAGTTTTTCTTCAGAGCCTTCAAGAGTATGCTTAAATATTACAGTAAATATGAACTGTATGACTCTCAGAGAATCACCTAAATTACTGAAAAATATGATATAACTATTTGTAAGGTTTAGCAATCCCCAGTCAGATGCTAACGCAATATAATTCTATCATTTTACTCTTCATTTGAATGCCTGCACTTTCAAAGATTAAGAACTGCCTCAATAAGTTTATCTTAAAATACAGAGAAGAACAACTTAAAGGCAGTTATATGAAGCTATTAAGCCTTCAAATACTGGTAGGTGGGATTTTGGGAACAAACTGAGCGATTTACAAGCAAAAATCTCTATCATTACTGAGGTAAGTCATATTTGAAGGATAGAAAAATCCTATACAGTTTCATACGATTCTACAGCACTATTTCATTCAACATAGATGTGAAATAAATGCTAACCTCCTGTCTCTGTGCAAAATGGAGACTTCACAGTTTGTTTCAGTACATCATTCTGAAAACAGACTCGACCATCAAGACAGTAAAGCTGGACAAGGTTCTCAGTACTATCATTTTCCCCCAATAAAAGCAGTGTGTACATACACAGACACACAAGCCAGCGGGCAGTTTGTGTCAAAAAGAAAGAAAAGTTAACCACTGTAACTTAATAGTACAAAAATTAAAAGACCGAAAGGAAATAAAGAGGGCAAAAGAATATTCAAACTGGAGGAATTCATAAATAATGCTATAACACCAATTACAGATCGATTTCAGCACTGCTACATGGTGTTTAAAAGAAAAGTAACTAAGCAGTATTCGGGTGGACAAAGGCCAAAGGAAGACATACTGATAGTAAACAGCTAGCATAAGTATTGACCCCAGAAACAACTAGATTAAAACCAAAAAGACTGAGCATCCATCTGTTGCTTACAAAAAGAACAACAGTTCATGGTTTTTAAAATCAAAATCAGCATTTCTTTTAGAGTTATTTAGATACTGTTCTAAACTGAGCACGTCAACCAGATTGCAAAGTCCTAAGTCACATCTTGCATAAGGCAACGCTAACTTGGGAAGCAGAACATCTAATCTCAGGTGGAGAGAAGGTGTGGCTCAGTAGAAATTGTGTGAGATGATACTTCAGTAGGCAGAATTACAGATAGTCGTGAACAAAGGATGACAGAAAGTGATATTCTGAAGCACCTAAGGGTTTGCCAGTTTGTTTAAACTCCTAAAAATTTTTTATCCTTGCAACTCTTGATGAGTTGGAAGCTGAACAGGGTGTCTTGCCTTTTAAAAGGCAAGGCTAAGTGGTGTCCACAAAATCTACAATGAAAATAATTTCCACTTCATGTCAAAAAGAAAAGATAAAATGTAAGACTTAGAGAAGCCAGGTATGAAGTTACATAGATTCCACAGCTTCAGAAATTCAACTCAAGTAAAAGACAGCCAGCCAGAGAAAAAGCTCTTAGAGAAAACTTTTCTAGATACAGTAGTTACCTATTCTTTCTCTATATACAGAATAAAACAAGTATGTTCTGTAGCCCCAAGGGAAGAAACTATTGTTTTTAGAAATAGCAGAGATATGCAAGTAGAACTCTGATCTTTCTTGAACAGGCTAGAAGCTCTAAAATGGGGAGATACAAATCAGAACGATCTCAGCAGCAGGCTATCGCTTCTAATTGCCTTCAAGTTATAAGAAGAGAGTTCTATCACAGAAACACCCTCATCTTCCAACAGAAGAAAATAATCAACATTTTCCTATGACAAAGGATTAACCCAGATCCTGTCTACTGTTCACATCTTTAAATCAACTCTTGAGAAGTTCCATCTCAAGCTCTTCCATCCCACTGATGGAATTTCAAGAAGAAAAATCCACTCCTATGACTTGTAGTAGGTTTGGTGCAGTATAGAGCAAAATCACCGGTGAACAGACCCTGCAATTTCCACTCACTCAATAAGCATTTCCAGGTTAAGTTAATTTGAAGAAGTGACTGAGAATTGACTAGGGCATTTATAAGAGGCTAGTAATGAAGTTTTTACTCTGGTGGAGAGACCAATGGATTATACAATTCATTGTAGTACAAGTCTTGGGAATCGTGAAGGAAGTGGGGTCTCAGCAAGCTAGTTTCTTTGAAGTTCATTAGGTTATATGGCAATTTATCTGACAGAGAAGGAGAACATGAGAGGAAATGCTTGAGGCAGTTCATAAGGTTTTAAAATTCCAAACAGGTAATATAAAATATGCCAGATTACAAGTGAAAGTAAGTTGAATAAACAACCATAATTGTTCATTAACAATTTACATTAGAAGAACATTTTGGATCAGAAGCCATGAACAACAACAAAAAAATATTTACATATGGATATTGTTACTTATGCTACTAAAATTATAGTCAGACTGGAGGAGGCAAATTAAAAAGCAGAGAGAAACTCCTATCTTGTGATTTTCTCACTATGGAAAGAAAAACTGCTTCTGATGAAGCAGGATGCAAAACATGACCGACTAGTTTAGAATAATGAGAACTTGTCACTTTCACCAAATCTTTGAGACTAAGACACAAGGTAAGAAAGCTAGTTATGGAAAAGGTACTTTCATCATTCTGAGGCTATGTGGGGTCCATTAAGGGCAGAAATTATCTTATTTCTCTGTCAAAGCCAAAGCTTCTGGGAAGTCACCAATTCCTCCAGCCTTACGGAAGTTTTGCTTACCTCTGCTCACCTTCTTACTATCGTGCTGATACCAACCACATCTATCATGAAATACAATAGAGTAAGAACTATATACTCACTTTGCAAAGTGAAGTTTGTGGCATCTCATACACAAGCAGTTACAGATTCTGAAAGCAGATGAATCTGAGCAGAAATCATTACTCAATAGTTCTTCTGTATGTAACACCTGATAGGAAACCACCAGTTTTGTAAATCTGTGTACTGCTTCGGTATATTGATGACTTGCAAAATAAGCCATGGTTTCAATTAAGGGGGAAAAAGGAAGCCTTCACAATTGCCAGTCACAGTACGTTTTACTTTCTTCCATGCAAACACACATCACAAAACCAGGAACTATATTACTCTAGTATTGAAAGCATTCAATGAATGTGACTGAAATTTAAGCATTCACTTTGGGGCTTTGATAATATTAATTGTAGCAATTATTTACTTCAAAAATAATGCACTTTGTGTCTAAACCTGTTAAGATCCTTGTAATGAATACACACACACACACAAAAAAAAGCAAATACCATCCTAGGTCTGTAGAAGGAAAGGCTTTAAAAAAATAAATCAGACTTCATTCTCTAATATTTTCAGAGAATTACAGCCTTAGCTTCAGCTGTTCATCTGAATCATCCAGCAAGTTTACACTGACAAGTAAAGCTTCTGTTTATTTGCATTTCAAATGACTGAAAATTAACTCAAGATGCTATATTTACTTGGATCCTTCTGTACAGATTTTAGTACAGTGCTGTTTTAGCCTTCAGAATAATAAGTAGTTTGAAGTTTTGACAGGTGAATTTGCAAAAGAACAGAGGCAATAGTAGAAACATTTTTAAAACTTTACCTGGATGTTTTTGCTAAAGTGATTTGAAGTGAAAATGAATGTGGGCATAGGAATTGTCTGGTTTGGGTTGCCAAGATCACACACTGAGAACCAAAGGAGGATGCCCTTTCAAAATGTTTGGCTTGCAAATGCGGGAGCAGGAATCGCATCAGTTCAAACTCAGTTCAGATCTTGTCCACCTACATAATACCACTGTAAAAATGACCCATTTGATCCTGATACATGGTTCTACAGGAAAAGGTGCATCCTGCACCTGCAATGTAGAAAGGATCCTAATTGTTTCACATCAGATAGGTGCTAGTTATATGTCTCACAGATAAAGATGTACTGTAATGGGCTTGGTATCAAAATATTATGCAATTATATGAGTTTATTGTATGAATTTCAAGAGCAGAGGTCACACAATCTGTAAAAGGTCATTTGCTACTAGAAGGATGTAATTCACAATGCTAGCGATATTTGTGTTGCTCGGAAAAAGATGTAGCTTTAAGGAATTATGGCAGTAATACAATTCCAAAGTAGTAGACGGTACAGCGATGCGGTCAAAATTGCTCATACAGATGACATAATACTGGTCCAATAAGCTCAGACACAAGGATCTAATCTGCCTACACTTTTAGAAGAGATTCTGGTAGACCAAACTTTCTTCCAGCTTGCTGAAGAAACAACTGTTAGGTTTAGACAGCCTCCATATGATCTCCAAAGCATGATTCATACTAAAGATTACATTCCTGATCCACAGTTTTAAACAAATGCCAAATTACTCTCTCTTAGTTTAGACAGAGGCCAGTATTGACTATTTACAATTCCTAAAATAGCACTTCTGCAACCTACCAGAATAATATTAGTATTATTTGCCTCCAAAAGATGGTTTTTTTTTTACTTTGAGTGTTTTCAATATCTCCAGAATCCCTCTGCCTACTCTACCTCCAGACTATGAAGATGATGACACCATTTTAGCCATTTCATTTGGATAATATTGATATATTGACATATATGAAGCAAACTATGTTACTCTGTAGATCTCAACAACTTGTTTAAGCACACTCTTGCTGTGTTTTAAAAATAAGCAATCACCAAAAGGCTCAAAAACAACACTTGCCGCTTTCTTATAAAATAAGGTTTCCTACAGCAGAAGTTGCTTACCATTAGCATGAATAATTTTTATTGGAGCATAAATCTTAGCATTCTTTGATTATATGTTTCAGTCTAATTCCCATGAAGAAAAGCAGTAAGCTAGAAAGAACCTACAACAATAAAGAAAAAAAAAAAAAGCACCAAAGCAAACTGTGAATCTCACTGAGTCCCCTTTTGTCCTTCACCCACTGATTCCCCTCCGCCTCAAGACCTGCTCTGTGACTGTCATGCCTTTTCTTTACTCAAGCTGCAAACTGGGAAGAAGATCAGTCTTTGCTCTGAAAAAAAAAGTCACTATATCAACAGCCTGGTGTACCCAAAGCACACTGATTGATTTAAATTACCCTGAGTGAATGGCCTTTAAATCAGGTTCTCTACAGAAAGTAACAGTAACTGTTGGATTCCATTCTATTAAAGTATTCAAGACAAATACTGACTTTAATCTTTATTATAGCTGATGGGGCTAATGTTTTACTGTATATTAAAAATAGGCACTTTGGTTTAAAACCTTTCACTCTAAACCTGAAAAAGGCAAAAGAATAACTACCAAACTAATTGCTTTACAAAGTGTAAGAGAAACCGGACTACAGTTAGAAGCAAAAAAAAAAAAAAAAAAAAAAAAAAAAAAAATTAGATTTACAGCAACCTTTAATAGCAAATTGACAGCTCTGCTTCAAGTGTGTGCTGAATATTCCACTTAAATGCTCTTCTAGCAGTGCTATTAAAAGCCAGGTAATATTTCCTTCAGAAATATTCATTGATAGCACAACAGGAATGAAAGACCTATGTAGAAAAGACATACAAGCAGTATCTGAATATCTAAAGAGTTGATTTTAGGTGAACAATAAGCTACAATTATCACCAGATCTTTTTCACGGATCAGTTTTCTGCTTACTTTCATTTAACGACACAACACAGACCCACGCAAATGACTCCACTGAGGCAGTTCTGCCCCCTCCTGGTCTACTCAACATCTGCAAGAGACACCACAAATAACAGAGCAGGTAACTTGGAGCACACCAGCATCAGAACAGCCAGCCTGTTGTTTGTTTGCTGTGGGGCTTTTCATTTGGTTTATTTTTTTCATAGAATGACACAGAATCAGAGAGTGTCAGGGGCTGGAAGGGACCTCGAAAGATCAGCTAGTGTAAGCCCCCTGCCAGAGCAGGATCACCTAGATTAGGTCCCACGGGAACATGTTCAGGTGGGTTTTGAATGTCACAGGATCACAGAATGTCTTTGGTTGGAAGAGACCTTCGAGATCGTCTAGTCCAACCTTCAACCCAACACTGCAAGCTCATCACTAAACCATGTGCCTGAGCATCAGGTCCATGCACCATTTAAATGCCTCCAGGGCTGGTGACTCCACCACTGCCCTGGGCAGACCACTCCAACCCTTTCATGAAGAAATGTTTCCTACTATCCAGCCTACACCTCCCCTGGCTCAGCTTGCAGCCATTCCCTCTGCTCCTGTCACATGTCACCAGGGAGAAGCGGCTGTCCCCTCCTCGCTCCAACCTCCCTTCAGGTCTCTCCTCAGCCTTCTCTTCTCCAGACTAAACAACCCCAGTTCCCTCAGCTGCTCCTTGCAGGACTTGTGCTCCAGGCCCTTCACCAGCCTTTTTGTCCTTTTCCAGCCACGCTCCAGCACTTCTGTGTCTTTCTATATAGAGAGGGGCCAAGAACTGAACGCAACATTCAAGGTGTGGCCTCACCGGTGCCGAGTTCAGGAGGACGATCACCTCCCTATTCCTGCTGGCCACAGTGTTTCTAATACAAGCCAGGATGCCAGATCTCCAGGAAAGGAGACTCCATAACCCCCCTGGGCAGCCTGGGCCAGGCTCTGTCACACTCACCGTGAAAAATTTTCTCCTTATGTTTCCATGGAACCTCCCATGTTCCAGCTTGCACCCATTGCCCCTTGTCCTATCACTGGACGTCACTGAGCAGAGCCTGGCTCCAGCCTCCTGACACTCACCCTTTACATATTTATAAATATGAATGAGGTCATCCCTCAGTCTCCTCTTCTTCAAGCTCAAGAGCCCCAGCTTCCTCAGCCTTTCCTCAGTAAGGAGATGCTCCACTCCCTGCATCATTTCTGTGGCTCTGTGCTGGACTCTTTCGATCAGTTCCCTGTCCTTCTTGAACTGAGGGCCTCCCCATTAATCTGATCTAAGTTTGTCTCTGTAACCTCAATAAGCTCTTAGCTTAGATAGTTTTGAGAAACAACCCCATGCTTAATAGGAGTAGTATCTCCTACTTAGGTAAATTAAATATCTGAAGTTTCAACTTGGCTGGTAATTTGTGTTATCCCACCACTCTGTTACTGCCTTCCCATGTCTCTTCTTTTAAAGTGCTTCTTGTACATATCTCACAAACTCTAGGCTTGTTACCCCCACAAAAAAAAAAAAAAAGTGCAAACTTACAAATATAAAAATATTCCTCATAAGTGAGAAACCTTAATAAAAATTTTTAAAACCCTCCCTTCTGGCTTCCATGTCTTTTCACCTTTGCCATCTGCACTAGCCTGAACGAACAAGGACGTATTGCAGATTGCTTTGCACAACTGGGTCCCAACAAGCTCTGAATCTGCTTTAGCTAACAAATGGAAAAAAAAAATGCCTGCAAAGGTATATGAGCAACACAGAAAGTTATCTGCTTTAAGTGTTTTCAAGAGATTTATGCAGAGTGAACAACAATAATGGAAACTTGTAAAAATATTGCAGAATAACAAGAAAGTTCTTTTTATTTTTTCCTGTAACAGAAAAAAAAAAAAAAAGAAGAAGAGATTTCTTTATTTTCTCTTCCTGGTCCTCTGAAAGCAACCCTGCAAAAGGACCGTCTTTGGGTCTTGGCCTCTCATGGCAGTCAGAAGGTTGCAGCCAAGTTCAGAACCTTAATAAGATTTCATGATAAAATAAACAGCTAAACCCCCAAAAGTTTGCTTTCCGAACACTGAGAATACCTGGACAGTGAAGAAAGGTTAGAACAAACAAATGTTCTTGTGAGCACCAAAGAACAAAATTCTTCCAATTGTAAGTGTGAATATTCTAGTAAAAGGCTTATAAACAAGTAAGCAGCTATTCATAAAGTCGAATTTACAGTATGGGGAGGAATTACACTGGAAAAGGGACTTGGCCCAAACTGTGAGCAGCGTCAGAACCTTCAAATCTCACTGCCATCTGAAGCACTCACAGAAGGATCAGCTCAAACCTCCCATCCCTAAAAACAATATCTACCTTTGTGTGTAAAGAAAACAGTCTTTGCCTTCTATTTTCAGGATTTGTGGTAGCATAGGCTATGGTGGAAATAAGGAGAGGTATTGCCTCTTTCGTCTCCTGGAGAATGATATTTTTAGAAAATGCTTTTTGCCATCTCTAGAGGCCAAGGGTCTTTTCCATGCAAATAGCAAAGCTACTGCTCTGAGGAGGGGAAATTTATAGTTATAGATTTAGAAGCTACTCACAAGTTCTACTGCAGTCAGATGTACAACTGAACAGTATTAATTTTAGAAGCACTTCACACTGATGTAACAATGTATAAGAAAATATTAGAGTATTTTAATCAAACGTTAGCGTATTCTGATTTTGTGCAGTTTAGAATTAATTCATTTCCAAGATCCATTTAAATTACAAAGTGATATAATTTTCCCATGCTGGAGAAGGAAGAATTGGCTTGACCATACTCTATTAGAATTTGAGTTATTATGCCAAGTTACAGTGTTGCAGAATGATTCCACGCTAACTAATTACACATATACCAAATACTTGCCTTTTCTAACGGTTTTGTCTAGGCAATTACTGACTGGAACATTCTGAGTATCCTGCACTGCTCTTCTTACAGGTAGGCTCACAAGAAATTGGAATGAGATTGCTCCAATGTCAATAAAAATATGGTCACAGAAAATTGGGGGAACATTTTATCCTCTCTGTAAGTGCTCTACTGGGAGAAAACTCTATGATGAAATGAGTAGTAACCACCAATCTCAAGACACGTAACTCTTAGTTATAAGGCACCCAAATGTTTCTTGGGAGCAAGCTAACGCATACACAGTTGTAAGAACTTTGAAGCTGGCAGAGAGAAAATCCTGAGACCCAAGAGATGCCTTTTCTTGGCATCCAATTCAGCAGAACTAGTTGTTAGTCACAAGTGGATCTGAAACAGGCTGTTAAAAAGCCACGTCAGCAAACTCCGTTCTTTGCCGCAATTACACTCCCTCTCTAGATGCTTGGTGGTACTTGTGGCAGCCTGCCACAACCTAGTCAGCCACATTCAGATCCGCAAATTCCACTCCCTGGGCTCACACCTCGACTGGCTGTCAGATTAGAAGCGTGCTCTTGTCATTTGCAAGATTGTATAATAACGCATTTATTGTTCTATCTGGATCTAAGCAGTGTGCCCATGCACTCCACTGGGATTCTGAACAGTCATTAACATTCATAATCTACTTTGAGGATAAAGAATGTTGTGTCACTGCTGTTGTCTGTCTTTTAAATGAACGGATAGCGTATGACACGTGCTGTCTGGTCCATTTCCCTTGTTAATATTGCTCTTCTATGATGGTACAAGTTAAGCAAATAGTTATTTTATGGTGTTAGTAGTCATTGTACCATAGAAGCAGCTTATGCTTCTACTGATTTGGTGATTCAGCAATTTTAGCATCTCCAGCTATAAAGAAAAGGAAAAGAGAAAGAAAGGAATGCCAAAAAGAAAGGAAAAGGGGGCAGTTTTCTCCTCTTCACTTAGGAAGTTTCTATTGCGTTCGCTGTATGCATTGATGCAATAACTCTGTACAGGTGATGACAGTCTTATTCTCTTTGCCCGGCAGAGCTTTGTTCCACTGTTTACCAGGGGCACTTTCTGCAATTCCACTCAATGTTTCTATCACTGTACAAAACCTATTTAGTACACCAGACTTTTTCTCCTCATTACAGACTTTTCTCCAGTTTTCTTTTATCACTTCCTTTCATCCTTTTGCCCTCAGCAATGCACTACCTGTCCAGGGAAGATCCATAAACCTTTCCTTGATTCAGAGCTCTTCATCAGAAGAGACTATAATAAATCACAGCTACAGAAGTCAGTTCTTTATAAAAATCCTCAAACCTGCTACAGCTTTAATCTTGTACAAAGAAAGCCTCTCAGAAAAACACTGCTCCTTCCAGATGCCTTCTTCTATTATGGGTCTGTAACATCCCTTGTCTGCTCATAGAAGGTGCAACTTTCTGCACTTAATTTATTGGGAAGAATCTAGGCTTTGACGAGAGATGAAAGTCAGAAAGGGCTTTCTGTCAGTCTTTTGTTAGAAAGAAATACAGCATTTTGAGATCTGAAATTCTTAATCCGATCTGGATGTGTCTACAAATCCATTCTTACCTCCATTGAAAAAAGAAATAGTATACATACTAATAACTAATGCTTGTTGGTGATTATTTGATTATAGGATATAGATCTGAACCTGCTTTGTTTGCTCTAAATCCACTGTCTTCAAAATCTATTACAAATTTCAATCAAAATGAAAAGGGAAAGAAGATTCTCCAGGTTTTTTAATAGAAACTCATCTTTACAAAAATGTAACAGAGTCATAACGATGGCAAAAGACTCAAACACTTTTTGAGTGAAGGAAAATTAACTTTAAAAGTTTTTATTGCAATGGTAAAACCAATCATTTCATATATATATAGTCTAGGTTGTCAATTTTTTGCTGCTTATAGCAAAAAAAAAAAAAAAAAAAAAAAAAAGAAAAAACCATTGTGCTTTTGGGGGTTAAAAAAACTTTGTTGATAACTTGTAAACATGGAAATAAAAGGAG
>JAAGNO010005545.1:0-13792 GCA_033439905.1 Ceryle rudis | reverse complement strand
TTAAATTTAAAATTTTTTATTTCAATGGTAAAACCAATCATTTCATATATATATAGTTTAGTTTGTAAATTTTTTGTTGCTTATAAAAAAAAAAAAAAAAAAAAAAAAAAAGACAGAACCATTCTGCCTTTGGGGGTTAACAGAACTCTTGTGACTACTTGTAACCATGGAAATATAAGGAGCTAGTCAGAGCCCAACATGAAACTAACAGAGGTCCTGAGAGACAGAAAATAGATCTATGATGAATGTGCTACACATGAAAGCTAGCTGAGTCTGTACCAACTACATTAACACACAGAAAGCAAAGTCCACCCAGCCTGCTGAATTGCTAAAAGCACATAGCATTTACTACGGCTTCTCACTGAAAACAAAGGGAAATGCCTTTAATGGTCTGTTTTTAAAGCACTGAGTGCATCTGAACCAGTTTAAAAGCAGAGACCCAATGAGGTAAACATGGGTACTAGGTGAATAGGAACACTAACAATATGCATGAAAAGACTAAAGCAGGTCCTGGTGAAGAAGGGGTTTCTTAGACTAAGATTGTAGTTATGGAGATTATGCAACCCATGGCCAGTGACACCTGGGTTAGCCTGTACCAAACATCATCTCACCATCTGGAGAAAGCCTCAAATTGAACAGACACAGAAATCCTCAAGACAAGCATTATTGAGCAAACTATCTCCCTAATAATAATAATACAGCATGTGCAGTTTTAACTGCCTTCTCCGTGACAGGCCAAAGCCACAAAACATTGTTTAACTAACCACAATTACAATCCTTAAACATAGTCATCCTCAAAATGAGATGCCTTTAGAGAAAAGGAAAACGTGTATTTCTTACTGTAATAAGCAAACTATGGCCAACAGCAGCAGAAAACCTTTTCGGTAATACTTCTCAATAAATTACATCTACTTGGAAAAGAATATGATGAATATACACAGCAAAAAATTACAACGTGTGCACATTGCTTACTATACAGTACTACCACATCACACACTACACAGGTGTGTGATGACTCACAAGAGCCAAAATATTACAGCATGATCAAACAGATACTCTTACAGCATTAACAGCATTAGCCAAACTGATCAGACCACCCTCTTTGTCCTTCTGCTTTTCTTCAGCCCAGTGATAACTGAAGAATCAGAACTTTTGGCCAGTTCCCCTCCTGGTTTCAGGAAGGCTCAGCTCACCTCAAGCCAGCCGTATTTCTGAGGCACAGGAATTTATATGCCCAGATGATCCACATGACAATACCACACTTGCTAAAGCGAGCTCAGCAAAGACTGTGTATAAGCTTTAAAATTGTGCAATGAAGGCACACGGACCCACAAGGTTTAACATCCCTAAAGAAAACATGGTTGGACCTTTCTTTTCTGTAGGTCCACCAGATTCTATGTAGCATGTCAGCTTTATTTTCCCAGGGATGAGAAAAGGAGGAGAGATTAATTCTTCAGACTTTTATGATAAACATCATTTTCTTGTCTTCTTTGTTCCATTTGTCTATTTGTTTTCTACGGAAGCAAAGCACAGACCCTTAGGTCATAAATACATTGCAGATCTCTGTCAGCAGGACTGTGCTGACCAGGATTGCAAACATTTGAGATATCATTTAAATAGAAATGTACTGGTAGCTGTACTTCCAAAAAAACCCAAAATAAAATCAATAAAATGCTTTTAACAAGATGCTGGGAATCCCAGAGCCAGAGTTCTAACTCAACACATGATTAGGACTAATTGTATGCCAAAAATAAAGAGATCTTCTGGGCCTATGTCAGCGGCATGGAATACACATTCACTGTTTCTGACACGTATGATCTGGTGTTTCACTGCACTACCATCTGTTTTCCCCATT
The DNA here is from genome assembly GCA_033439905.1 of Ceryle rudis. Classification (NCBI taxonomy): domain Eukaryota; kingdom Metazoa; phylum Chordata; class Aves; order Coraciiformes; family Cerylidae; genus Ceryle; species Ceryle rudis. The sequence continues at coordinate 11,937 of JAAGNO010005545.1, read as the reverse complement.
TACTGAAGTTGTTTTTCAAGTCTTGATAAAATTTTAAATTTAGGATCAAGTTAATGCCGTAGAAAAGGATGATACTGTCTGGACAATGTTTTCTTGCTATTTCTATGTCATCTTATGTGAGTCTTCTGTTTCAGAGCTACCTTGCATACCTTTTAGCACGGGTAGCAAATATTTGTCTTCTAAATAGGTACAGGATATTAAACTACAAAAGGAGCCTAATTGTTCGTTGACAAGCCAGGAACACTGGCAATCTTTCAGCTCTTTTTGTGGACTGCATTTCATTACTAATAACTTCATCTGCATACTTACAGATACTGTCTTTGGCTTGAACAACAGCTTTGCATCCAGTTCCCAATACAACACAAAAACATGAAAGAAACACGCAAGGACATTTCCTTCTTTCACCAAAGATCATTTAGGGGAGTCTTTCAATTGTCTTATTGAAATGCAGATCAAATTGCTAATAAGGAGACATTCAATTCATTATTTCAGCAAAGGCTATGCTGTAATGAACACATTTATGCACCTTTACTAATCCTTTCATACTTGGCATTTATACAACCCAATATATATGCTGTGGTTTTTTGTTTTTTTTTTTTTCATAGATTTTGTAGTCATGCAACCAAGAGCTGATATTAAAACATAAACAGTACATTATGGAATAGTCATTAAAATCTCAAGTAAAGGGAGCCTGATGAAACTGTACTTTTAGTGCTTACGTTATACTTAAGGAAAATTATACTAGGGATGATATGGGTCTTACTTATGATGGGCTTAGCATTTTCCAAGACAAAACTAAAACAATTACATAGTAAAAGCTGTATACTATTTTATGCCATCAACATAATTAAGTGTGACACAACATAAGGATCATAGGAGCAAACCCAAGGAAATGCAAAGTAATTGGGTTCCCCAAGCTGCTACTTCCAAATGGGAATTGGAATTGATTAAAGGATCAAGTCAAAAACAACAGTAGAAAACCACATACCTAAAATGATGATTACTGTCCTGTATGTCACAGAAGACTCTTGGCACAGAATTAATTTTCATGGAATTAAAGAGTTCTAGGTATCATACCCAGTGTGACACAGAGGCAGGCTCAGCTTGGTTCAGCTCTCTGGCCAAGACAGCCTTCAGGATGAGGCTGTAAAGGACCACCCAGTAGGATTTGATTTTGTTGGGTGTTGCAAGTTTGTCTGACATTAAGTTTTTAAGACTGCCCTGTAATCTCCTGCATTGCTTCTCAATCTCTGGTTCACAGGTTGATCCATAGCATACCTGGAGATAATACAAACTGTTTAAATAAATATAGACAACTTCCCACACATACAAGCAAGCAAAGAAATGGCAGGGGAAATAAACATAGTAAATGAATACACAGAGTATCTTAAATTTCATTAGCTTTACGTGAAAATCACTGAAGTAATTACTGGACAAGAAGTGCAACTGACCCCTGGGATTTTTTATTTTTTTTTTAATTTAAAAAATGGCAGGGTTTTGTTTGTTTATTAAAATGTGTTGATTAACATATCCTGAGAAATCTGTAGGACTCGGAGCAAGCCATAACCCCCTGCTAAGACTTGATCACCTGCACTGCCCTGGGCCTGTGAGGCAGCCTCCCGGTCCCTTATTTGATTGGCAACAATGAACATTTTAATCATGCTCCCTCTGCTCACTCTGACTCCATATTCAAGCTGCATTTTCACTCTTTCAAGAAACTTCAACAGGATTGACTTAAGAACAGTATGAATACTATCCAGACTAGTCGTCTTCTTTGCCTCCCTCCAAAGACACGTTCAGGGGTGATAGGATAGGTCTATGGTATGTCTAAGATGAACAGTGTAACAGATACTTTCATGCTCTTTCTCATCCCACAGTGTTAAAGAATATTTTTTTTTTTTCTCTTCATGCAGTCACCTGACTTGCACACTCAGGACCTATACTCTGGAGTGTGTGAAGAGTGGAGCTGAGGCCAGGAGATACCAGAATGTGGTACCACGTAAAAGTGGTTTGGTGTTCTTTATTTTTTCAGAAGTTAAAAGAAAAAAATATTGTTTGCAAAGAATAAAAAAAAATACACTAGTAGAAATCATTCTACAAAGGTTTTCAGGTTTGTGGCCACATATGGAAGTATAAACACCAGATGGATATCAAAGAAGTGCAATATATAATAATAGTTAAAATATATGCCACTCCCAGTGACGTGCACATACTTAATAATCAGATTTCTGAAGTCACTGAGTGGGTGTGGAGAGGGTGTGACCTGTATCAGATGTGGTAGCTTTGCTTCAAGTACAAATTTACTGCAATGCAGTAAGGCCAAGACTTAGGGCAAATTTCATTTCATGTGACTTGTGGACTCAGAAACACGAACTACACACAGTAAAAAGCAGGCTGGTACTCCGGGACCCCTCTTCAAAAAGATCAGTCAGTCCAGATTATTTTGGGGCTGCTGTTGATTGGGCAACTGCAGGAGAAACAAGTGACATATGCAAGTCCAGCATGAAAGTGGAGCTGGACACCTGTGTGAACGGATTATGAGTCGTGATGCAGAACCTCCTGGCCACCACTAATGGAGAAGTGGTCCCCTTGCTTTCCTTCATTAAATCCCTCCCATTAAAACCTAACAGATTCTAGCAACAGTCCTGGTAAGAATCCATATATTCTGACATTTCTGCTTAAGAATTCAATAACCAAGGAAAGCTAAACATACAAACCACAGTGGATGACCGCTCATGTGTAAAAGAAAAAGTGCAAAGAAAATAATGTTTCTACCTTTCCTAGCCAAGTTTTGCTGCTGAGAAAAGAGCTGAATTACCCTTACAGCATCTGAACGCATTGGTGTGACATTCTGGTACCTTCTGGCCTCAGATCCACTCTTCACACACTCTAGAGTATAGGTCCTGAGTGTGCAAGTCAGGTGACTACATTAGGACTCAAAGGCTGGTGGGCCACCAGGGATGGTCTGTGAAGATGGGGGAAGACAGGGAAAAGTCTTGTAAGCTGGATGGATGGGTAGCCACACTTCATATTGTGTACAAGGGTCCAATGCCTGCCATACCTCACCAGTGCCCATATTTTGTCCTTCCTTCTCATCAAACTCTCACAGGATTACAGGGTGTCAGGGGTTGGAAGGGACCCTGGAGATCTTCGAATCCAACCCCCCTGTCAGAGCGGGACCATATAATCTAGCACAGGTCACACAGGAATGCACCCAGGGGGGTTTTGAAAATCTCCAGAGAAGGAGACTCCACAACCTCTCTGGGGAGCCCGTTCCAGTGCTCTATGACCCTTACAGTAAAGAAGTTCCTCCTTGTGTTAAGGTGGAACCTCCTGTGCTCCAGGCATATTTTCCCCAGGCATCTTCAGGAACAGGTCTCTTTAACTTCTGTCACAACTGCTTGTGCCTTTTTTTTAGAGCTGACTGGGATTTCAAATCCACAGAGAAGGAAAAGACTTTCCTCTTTGCATGAATGGATAGATGATGTCCTAGGACTTTATGGCAATAGGCAAACCACTTGATAATTGCTAGACTGTGGAAGTAGGTTGCAACTTGGCATCCATTTCATACTTACAAATGTAAATATTTCCAAGTGAATCTCAATCATGTATGTAGTTTGTCTCTGTATATAATTATTTAACACATACTGTGTTTTCTGTTATCCTTGCTAGTCGCTGGAATTTATCCCCAACATATGTTACTAAGGATTCCTTTTCATTGCCTTTTTCAGTCACTGAAATGGCACATCCATTTTATGGCATATGCTGTATTTATGTGTTTTGATCACATCACAGCAAAACATTACTTTGGACTCACTTTAATGCTGTTGATGCACTGACCTGTTCAGGTTTTTTTTTTTTTTAACATGAAATGGACAGAAAAAGTACTTGGAAAAATACAACACCCTAGGATGGGATATGAGTGACTGAGCACAACTATGAGAATAGATTTTATAGGATTATGTTAAATATCCTTTAGATTGTAAAGATGTCAGCTAACGTAAAACTCTAATGTACCAGCTGCTGTCCAAATAGATCACAAAATGAAAGTCCCTGTGCTGAGCAGGGCTTAAAATAGAACAGCTGATGAGTAAGATGGTATCTCTTATATAAACTTCACATTTCATGCACTAAGATTTTTCATTGTCAAATATTCCCAGGGTTGCTGTTTTCCATGAAAAATCTGCAGCGGAACAAAAGCACCAAATTGTTTGACTTTCCAGGCTTCAAAATGCAATTGTTATTTCCATGCCACACAGAAACTCCCTTCTAGTCTGCTTTGTGATTCATGTGTGTGACTGATTAACTTTCCTGGAACTCAGAACGAGAGGGAAACCTGCCCTAAGTGCTTCCTGTCTTTCCACATGTACTAATAACAAGAAGGAGTCCTCCCACCTTTCCCATTTACAACACGCCAGGCACGCCTACTGGTTGATGTACCCATAAGCCTCAGAAAGAGTCTCCTTTTCCTCTGTTTTGAAAACAGCATGCATTTTCTCTAGCAACAAAAAGGTTTGTCTAACATTAGGAATATAAAGGACTTAAAGGAATATAAAGGTATTAAAGGAATGTAAACAGATTACTTAACTAATTGCTTGTAGAGAATGGAGGTGTCCATGGAAATCCTAGTTCACTGTGAACATCAAAGATGCATTGCTCTTCCTGTTTAAAAGATGGTTGCTGTCCACAAGTGAAATACTAGGGCCTGAGCAAAAGGCCCTGAATCGAGGCTGACCTATAGATGAACCTCACAACCCCACAGCAGAGCTAATCTCTATAGTATTAATCACACATCTAATATGCTAGTTACCTATATTTTGCTGTGCCAGTATCAGTATGCAGATCTTGTTTAATATCTTCATTAATGATACTGACAGTGGCACTGAGTGCACCCTCAGCAAGTTTGTGGATGACACCAAGCTGGGGGGTGCAGTTGATGTGCCAGAGGGACGGATGCCACCCAGAGGGACCTGGGTAGGCTGGAGAGGTGGGCCCAGATGAACCTTATGAGGTTCAACAAGGCCATGTGCAGGGTCCTGCACCTGGGCCAAGGTAACCAGCATTATCAGGATAAGCGGGGAGAGGATATACTGGAGACTGGTCCTGTGGAAAGGGACTTGGGGGTGCCGGTGGATGAAAAACTGGCTATGAGCCACCAATGTGCAATCGCAGCCCAGAAGGCCAATAGCATCCTGGGCTGCATCAAAAGAACTGTGGCCAGCAGATCCAAGAGAGGGGATTTTGCCCCTCTGCTCTGCTGTGGTGACACCTCACCTGGAGTACTGAGTCCAGTTCTGGAGCCCCCAGCACAGAAAGATTGGACCGTGTCCAGAGGAGGACCACCAAGATGACCAGGGGAATGGAGCATCTCTTGGATGAAGACAGGCTGAGGGAGTTGGGGCTGTTCAGCCTGGAGATGAGAAGGCTCCAGGGGGACCTTACAGTGACCTTCCAGTACCTGAAGAGGGCCTGCCTGAAGGCAGGGGAAGGTCTATTCAAAAGGGTCTGTAATGACAGGACAAGGAGCAATGGTTTTAAGCTGGGAAAGGAGGGGTTTAGACTGGATATTAGGAAAAAGTTCTTTAATATGAGGGTGATAGACCACTGGAATGGGCTGCTCAGAGAGGTGGTGGAGGCCCCATCCCTGGAGTCATTCAAGGTCAGGCTTGATGGGGCTCTGAGCAAACTGCCCTGCGTAGGGATGTCTCTGCTTGTGTAGGGAGGCTGGATCAGATGACCTCTGGAGGTCCCTTCCAGCCAAAAACATTTGATGATTCTATTTTAATGGTGATTTATTTTGCAGTAATAACAATCAAATGACCTTCCTCTGTTTAGATGAGTGTCACAAGGAAGCTTTGTTGCAATGCTTGTGGTGCGATCACAACTGACCAGATAGTCTTTTTACACTTAGAGAAAGCATGTTGCAAAGGACAGGACTTGGCTGGACATACAGCCTTGCCAAGAGATGCACGGTTGACACTAAAATAGATAAAGTGCCTCCCCTGGGCCTCCTCTTTGAGCCCTGGCCAGCCTTTGGGGGATTTCAGTGAGAGAGGGATGTCACTAGATGCTTCCACACCCAAGGCTTTGAGACTTGCATATTCAACTGTGTAAAAGCTGGACCCTCTTGCAGAGACTTTGAGACCTCAGCTACAAGCTGACACACAGCGTAGTACCTCCCAGTTGCCAGGAAAGGCCCTGCAAATCCTCACTGCACCCGAGGTCCCCAACAACTGCGGCTCTGGATGACGGTAAAGGATGAGGCCAATTGGTGATGTATCTTTCTTAATCACTATTGCTAAACTTTGTGGAGTAATGATTAGACGCATTACCTTGCTTATTTTCTCTGCCGCTTAAACTGTAGCGTAATAAGCTTATCTTTTTGACTAAATGCATTACCTGGCTTTGTCTTACTTTGAACTAGGCCTATTTTTTCTGTTGGTGTCTGTGTCCTTCTATTGACCCGGTCAATTTGCAATACATAAATTAGACAGGATTCAAAGGATAAATGTATTGTGTGAAAGATGGAATTTGTATTTAAACAGAGATAGAATCTCTTGGTGTTCAGCAGAGGAACCTCTTGATGTTTCCCAGAGGGAACCTCTTGATATCTCTCAGAGGAAGCTTTTGATGTTTAGCAGAGGCAGAACCTCTTAGAAAATCCTAAGAATCTTCCGTGTTTTGCTTGGAATCCCTCCTCTCAGCAATACAACAATGAAACACAACTTTGAAAGCACATTACCTCAAAACCTTGTCAGGCGTACAGAAACAGGTAATGTTGAGGGGAAGTACCACCTGTCGGGTGCTTAACCTTGCAGGCTTTACTCCAAATATCTAACGGAATCACTATGAAATTGGTGCCAAATTTGACTGTGTAAGAATTGAGTGAAAACTTCAGAACAAGGACTAGTATATTTATAAGAATAAATGTCAAAAAATAAAATCACTATCCCACTGTCATATTACAGCCTGTCAATCTGGAAGTCCTAAAGGAATGCATTGAAATTATACCACCCTCTAATAAAACCAGGGATTGTTAAGCTTTTATTGGAGTTATCAGCACTAATTGAAAATAGAATCAAGCCCCTAGATTTTAAATATTTCATAGCTTCTTTTCAGAGTATCATATTTTCTGTTTATCTGGAAAATGACCAAAATATTTTATGTAACTATTATGAAAAAATTAGCCAGAGGTGCTGAGTGGCTTACCAAAGTCTTTAGAAGGCTGCCAGTGAGGTCCTCCAGTTCTAAGTGTGGCTTTGCACCTGACTATGTGGGTGTCACCCTGGCCAACTCATTGAATCTCCAATCTGCAAAAGGGAGGATATGGTACTTATTTAAAAAATACAGTCCATGGATGTTAGTTAACAAAAAAAAATTACTCTTCAAATATTTAAATGACATTTACAGTTCCAGCTCTTTCTGTTTGACCGATTCTGCTTCTCACTCACCTTTAAAACAAGCAAATCAAGGCTGGTTTCTCTGCTCATTTCACTACCAAAAGGAGAAGTCGACTTGTTGCTTTTGTTCCTCACTGCTTCTTACCCCCATTTCAAGTCAAAGCTGTGTAGGTACTGCCTTGCTCTGGCTATTCTGTGAAATTTAGCTTACAGATTTGATAGCTTTTGCTATTTTTAAATGAAGCTTTATTCCAATAATAGAGGAAGTTTTACCATAGTGGAGTGCTCTTACTCTCCTGAAATGCCTAACAGATCTTTTTTTTCTCTTTTCTAAGAGAAAGGTTCTCTTTCTCATATCACTGTTCAGGTGAAGCTGCCACCACTCTTTTAAGGATGCAAAACAGGTAAGAAAACACAACAACAACTTGCTAGTAAGAAACAGATTAGTCCTATTCAGGGACAGTTGCCAATGGACCATACAAAATTGTAGCACCCCCTACCAAGAAAAGGCCGTAAAACTCTGTCCTGAATCTGAGTGTCCTCAACAAACCTTGAAGAAATGCAGCCAGCAATTTCAGGAGTGTCTTTGGTCTAATTCTCTTTTAACACTATGACTTCCAGAATTTTTTATTATCACTTTGTGGAGGGAAGCAAGAATCTCACATCAGCTAACTCTTGTTTTATACACGATGCTTAAAAATAAGAAAGTCATACAGTGTTGAATCAGATTACTCCAAGAATGGGTATAGAATTTTTTTTTTCTTTTTCATTGACGAAACTGGTAAATAAAGCATTAGTAACTATTGCAATAAAACTTTAGAGAAATGAAAACAACCCCTCCAAAAGTAGCAGGACAACCCCCTAATAAAAAAATGGTATTTGAAAAGGCTGTAGCCTTCAAGAAAGTTTCTTCATTTAAAATATTTTCTCTAAAATTTTATTAACATATATAAAATTTACCATCTCTCCTTCAAGTTCAGTCTTCTAGGTTTTGAAAAGCTAATTTAATTCCGTATATATTTAATGAAGTTAAAACTCTGAAAGTGCTTCAACCTCCATTAAGTTTGAATCCAGATAAAGATAGAAATTGCATGTGCTGAGCTTTCCATAAAGATAAAACCACTATTCCAGAGAAGTACTTAGAATTTCTTAGCTCCCCAGCGTTAGCCTCGTTTTCCTCATTAGATTCTTCTTCCTGTTCTTGTTATGCTGCCAGATATTGGATTGCCAACTCTTGTGAGTTGCTATTGAGTCTCAGAATATTAATTGGTGTTCTTAGAGACCACAGGGCTGAAATCAGTGGATTGTATAAGAATCTTCTCTTTTTGTCCTCAACGAGCTTCTAGCTCTTGAAATTATGACAAAGGTTGGGATGATGAAGAATGGATTTTAAAAAGTTCAGAAGGAAGTGGGCACATGAAAAAGTCAACATTTATTGGTTTACATTTAGGAGTTTTAATGCTCAGATTTGGAAGTGCTGTGGTAGGAGGTACACTCTTTAAAGTAACAATTTTTTATACTAACCAAAGCAGAAAAATCTAATATTCCTCTGGTTTAGGTGTTGTAATAACTCAAGAATTTGAAGAAAATTAAAAGAATGAGTAGGCAATAGCTCATTAAGACAAAACTTTTGTTTTGAAGAGGTTTGAGCCAGACACACACGAGCTGTGACAGACTACAGCAAACAGACCACCGCTGTGAGCTTTTTCACATCAGTCTGCAGTCCGAGCCATAGCTTCCAGTTTCTTGTGTACTTGTAACTGGGTTGAAGCTTGGCACCAGCTTTGTGTAACAGGGTGAGAAATATGGCTCAGTATGTCTCTGGGTTTTTCAAAGTATGGACTGAAGAAGAAAGCCAGCGTTTGAAATTATTAAGTCTTGGTAATTTCCTATGAGCTATAACTTGCCCTGCTGCAGGTAAGATCATAGCTTGTATGTCAAGAGTCACATGGAGAAAGAGATTAAAGGGTAAGACAGGCAAGTTAATATTGTCTATCTGAAAACCAATACACAGAAAGCAGCTGTTTAAAACACTGTAAAGCAGCTGGAGCCACAGTTAGGTGATAAAATATATAGCACACTTTGGATATATTTTGGAAGACATTAAATGTAAAATACCACCTCCAAACTATTTTACAAAAGTCACGCTCCAACGACTCAGAGATTTGTGTCCCTATCCATCTCTAACTGGGGTCACAAATCAGGTTTCAGAGAGGACACCACTAAAACATCAAAGGACTCGTTTGGCAGGTTACTTCTGAACATCTGCTGTTGTTCCAGAGATATATTAGGGACTTTTGGGAGGTGATGTCTGACCCCCCCAGAAAAAAAACCAAACAAAATACCCCATCAGTTTGGGAGTTATAATTTGACAAACGTGATTTTAATTTTTTTTTTTTTTTTTTTTTTTTTTTTGGTGCATGTAACTGGATATGTAGCTTAAAAACTTAATGGAAAAATGCAGATTCTAAAGGGAAACCTCTGACACATAACCTTATCATACCTCAGGTAGGCTGCATTTAAGACAGAATGTACCTACTACTCTTTTTAACACAAAAGTCAAAACCTTAAGACCAAGAAAGTGGTTACTGTAGCACTCAAATGTGAACACATTAAAGAGAATAAATTGGGTGGAATATAGGCTTGTTGTTCCAACAGTCTGTTAATAAAGCAGACTTTTCAGTAAAATCACCACACAGAACACTCTCCTTCTGTTTTTAAATCATTTTAAGTCAGAAATGAGTCTAAATTCTGGAGTTTAGACATGATGGAACCACGAACATATTAAGGAGGCAGCTAATTTTCTGCTTAATACCTAATTTTACTACCTTCTTCCAAAAAAAAAAAGCATAAAATCTGAAAAAGAATCAGGTCAGAGTCAGTCAGATGAGGAAATGCTTTTGCTATTTGTATCAGACACACCTGCATGCAGTGCTCTGAGCAGAGCACACAGCTGAGCTGCTCTTTCTAGTAGGTTCCACAATTTGTGGTGTGATCCCAGTTTCAAGTGTTCCTTCAAGTACTACTCTTGAAGGAACAAGTATTCTACCTTTGCTCAAGCCTTACCTCTTCTGTTTGCTTTTCCTTTTTAGAAATGTGTGGTAGAAGGGTGATGCAAACTCTTTTCTGGCAACAGTAGCTGAACTCGGCTCTCATTAAACTTTAAACTGCCCTTTCTTCGCTTTTCAGTAATAAACTTTGCACCCTGAAAATTTTAAGGTGTAATAGTCACCTATAAGATGAGGCAATTCCTCACCTACAGAGAGAAATTCCCTGTGCTGAACTTACAAAACTATTTTAAAGAAAACCCCAGAATAGGATTGATAAGTATCATCATATGCTGAAAATCAGAATTTGATTAACCAGATGCTGTTATATTCTTTGATATCTCATGAATAGAAACTGTGGTATAAAAACAATTCAAAACAAGCATTTACTGGGAAATATGACATATGGCCTGCTAAGCTGCTTTCCTACAGAAACAGCTAAAGATCGCTGCTCTTGGCACTGTGCCCTACAACAGTCACCCTGGGCTCCTTAAAACAGATGGTGTGCGATTGAGCCCATGAGGAAGATTATTTCTACAGGTGGGAAGAAACAATAATGTAAACTACAAAGACTTGTGAGCAAGTAGTCAAGGAGACTTCTCCACCTCCTTAACTTCTGTACACTAAACCAACTCAAAAGCAGCATCACTGAAGCAGTTGCTGGAGAGATGCATTTTCTCCCTTTTTCTTCACGGTACGCACATTTCCATCTTGCTAATGTAAGGTATTTCATTTAACTTGTTCTGCTGCAGGGTTTTTCCTTGGGTAGGAATATCCTGATGTGAACAGGACGTTTGTATCCAGCAGGGGCCACTTGTTGCCTGCGGTTAGTCCCAGCTCAATTAGGTGGAACCCAAACCTTAATGCTGTCATAGGACGAGTTCGCGTCCTACAATAGTGAATTGGTATTGCCACAGCTATGCCGTGATGCGATAAAGCTACAATCCAAGCCTCTCTGGTGATGTTACAGTAGTAAATGTGAACCAAATAGTTGTGAGGTGGCATCACAGGACAGGAAATGTTAAGACAATTATAACATGACAATGGTAATCTGATGCAGCAATAACACAATCAGATTTAGCAAATGTTTGCATCTGAAAGCAGCTACATTGTGATTATGTTCTTGCAACACATTCCCTCTACGTGTCAGGGCTGTTGCGTGGATTATCTAAGTTTAGACTGTAACGTGGCACAGTAGACGTCTTTGCTATGCTCCATCACAGTGCTTCTTCACGCGCAGAATAAGATCACTGCTGCCTACAGCCCTGGCCTCCCATCTCATTGGGAGATGATGGGCCATTTACAGCAGTGAAACCAACGGCTCCGTTACACGCGTGGTTCTGAGTGTGCTGTGTGGCCGTTGTGCGAGGACTCGCAAAATGCAGCATGTGAGGCGGCATTGACTTGGCTGAGGCGCTGTGGCCCACAGCCAAGGCAGGTGCCCAGTAGCGGGAGCGACACTGAAGTGGCAGAAGGCTAAAGACAAGGGC
>JAAGNO010005542.1:5289-47064 GCA_033439905.1 Ceryle rudis | reverse complement strand
ATAGTAGATATTATCTTATTATAAATAACTATTTATAGAAGTGTACTACTCAAGTGGAAATCTCTTTTATGTTAAAATCCTAAGAAATTGCACTTTGAGCCCCATATAGGATTTTCATTTCTGTATAAAATGTTTACAGATTTACAATAAAATATTTATAGAAGTAAAACTTTATTTGTGCTTTAGGAATATTTCTTCTGTAAGTTTATAAGTAAATATATAAATGGTTGTAATCCAGAGATCCAGCAACAATTGCTTTTCCACAAAAAATGAAGACCTTAATTTTTCATGTGTAACATTTACAATAAAGTCTTCATATAAAACTCAGAAAGCAGATTCTGATCTGAGAAGTCAAGATGAATTTACCCTGGATCTAAATATTCACAGGTTAGGGTGTGAAAGAGCTTTTGCTTCATAGGCAAAAATTTGTAATTTCACTGCTAGCTTGTCCTACTCATCTCATTTGCTCGTTTCTTTGTCTGAGGTCATAAATTAGCATGCAAGAAGCTGGGAGGGTTTGCTTTTGTTACCTGCAGGTTCAGTAGCTTGCAAAATGGGTTTTCTGATTCCCAGTTTAGATCTGTACCAAAAACATCATTGTATTTAACTGTATTGTGTCAACATCCCACAGAGTAATAACATGTGACTGAAGGGGTGAAACAGAGGACAGAAAGCTTCTGAGCAGGGAGTCCCTAACAGGTGAGAAAAGTCAGAAATTGTGAAGAAGGATGGAAGATGTGAGAAAGGTACATAGAGGAGATGCAGAAATGGCAAGTCTGGAGGAATACGAGCAAGAGAATTTGTAGACAAGAGTAAGGAGGAGTAAAATGTCTGACTTAGATTAGAACAGAACTACAGTGAAAGATCTTTTTCTCTTAGTGCCTGACAGAAAGAAAGATGGGCTCTACCACCAGAGTAAAGAGGAGATGCTGATGAGCAATCATGATCTGATCCTTTTTTAACTTTAAATGTCTATGGAAAAGTATGAAGACATTGAAAAAAACCAACCAATAATGTGTTGCTCTTCTTTTAAAGTTCTTGCAAGATCACTTGTATAGAGATAGATGTAGACTGCCATCAAAAACACACCCTTCAACTAATAGGTTTTCTGCTTTTTCACATCACCTCATTAAAAATATATGTGGCCATTAGACAATTCACAAATATACCGAACATGAAATAGTGATAATTCATTTAAGCCCTCCTTTTCTTCGTCAGAAGAAAAGATGAACTTTAATGAAAAAATGGAAAGCTGTCATGAAAGAAATCCTAGGTTATATTTAGGTACCTTAATTTCAAAGTAGGTATGAGTGTTGCCATTTAATAGTGTAGAACAAGATCCTGGAAATCACTAAGACTCCCTTTAGAGGAGCATACTTCATAATGTGACCAGGTCCCCGTGTAAGTAATCCTGATGAAGTCAGAGAAACTAAAAATTAATTTTACATTTTAATCAGTATTTTTAGAGATTTTAAGTACCATGGTATAACACTACAGCTTTATGTAGAAAAAGAAGGAGGGGAACAGATCACACATTGTAATTTCTTAGTGAATAATAAGCATACGTTTGTGTAATCTGGAATGGAAGCATTACGCAGAGCTTGCTGAATGTTTATTCAGTCCAAGAGCAGGAATATGGTATGTGCTTGTGTGAACAGTGATGGTTTAAATAAATCGCCTTCCACAGTTCTAAACTATTCAGAGAAACTAATAAATAAAGTCAAAATGCATTATTTGTGCTGACTTATTTGCTAATTTGCAGAGATGATGTACTTCTAATATCTTACATTTCTTTTCTAGTGCCCAAAGATACAGACAAATATCTTGCTTCACACACTGTACTTCTTTTGTTTCTTGATATATATGCAAACCTCAAGGACCATCCAATAAAGAGCACCCTTTGATGGCCTTTATCAAGGGTAATAAAGGTCACAAAAAGCTGTCCTTTACAGAGACTACATCTGAATTTTTCCCAGAATATTAAGGCACATATAAATATGAGCTGTCGTTCAACCTTGAGGTGCAGTTAAAATAGAAAAATGATGAGAGGTACTTAGTAGCTACTTATTTTACTAAACTGGTCTGTTTAAAACACAGCATTGAGTTTCAGGACAATTAAGGGTCATGTAGCAAAGTGGTATCTCTTAAAACTCCATCACTGGAAGATAATGGCACAGTGAACACAAGTTTTATTTTAATTTCTCATAGCACAGAGATCTTGCAGTTATAGACTTAGGATAAAAGGACTACAGAAAACCCAGAATTTCATCTTTCAAGTCTAGCAACCAATCATCTCTCCCTTAGGAATCAGTGCTTACAGAGATTCATAGGTTTTGTGCCTAACGTTGCTATGTGTATCACTTGGAAACCTGCAAAAATACACTGAGAAAATGTAGCAAACTATATAAATCCCCACTTGGTCAGGTCAAGCTCTCAAGCCTATGAAGTAACAGTATTCGGGTCCAGTGAGGTTATAGTAGGAATACCTGGAAGTGACACATGATTAAACAAAGTGGGGGGGAAAAAAAAGAAGTATTTATTCACTTTCTGAACTAAAATGCAATCAACATTCATAACTGTCAGAATCAGTTGCTTTCCGAATAACACTTGTCACAGTCAGTACAGTGCTTTAGAAATGGGGCAGATTTGATGTGATTTGATCTGCTAAACCACTGTTCAACGTAGTGTAGTCCAGACACAAATTTACCACCTAAATTCAAAATGCATTTATCCCCAAAGGATGTGTAGTGCTTACACCAAAATCTGCTTGTGACTGCGCAGCTGGGAAGCTTCCAACTTTACCCAGTTCTGATCTTCTGCGTATTTTTCTTCATAACATATTATTGTCTTGCCACCACATCTCAAGTACTGCATAGACCATCCTTACAGATCAGAGCCCAGCCTCCTGTTCTATACAACCTAAAGCTGGCTTCTGAGGGTGATATTTACTTATTAACAAGCTATCAGTAGAGAACAGCATAATTTTACCAGGGATTTTAGAAGAACACTCAGTAGATATCACCCTCTTCATGCCTGAAGCTACATTATTTACCATCCTGACCACAGTCTTAAGATCCAAACAGTGAAATATGAGTTGTGTAATTATAAACAACCCTCTTTTTGAACGTATCACCAGGTAAAAATTGCTCAGAAGAGGGTTTTCACTTCCACTATCAGCAAGGACTTATCTAACAAATCACTTTGAGCACCCTCCCTGTCATCAGCAAAAAAGTAGCACCTTTATGCCACACAACTAAGCAATGCAAACATTTGTTCAAATAAAGGAGCATTGCAGTTAGCTCTTATCTCTGTACAAGCTTTCACTAAAGGCAGAACAGTGAATGCTGTTTGCATTGATGAAGATATGACCCATTTTGTGGTGCAGCTTGCCAGCTTTACAAACCTTTCAGCATCCTATCCTGTGATTGTGTTCTTCAGCTGGACATGAACTGGATATTTGTTTAGCTTATGGTTTGTTTTACAGTCAAATTTTCATTCAGTTGATTAATAGGTGGTGCAGCCTGACCCCAGGAGCCAGAAATGCCGAAGTTCTGTTCTTGGCCTTGCAACACTTACTGTAAATACATCCATTTCTCTGTATTTTTATCTCCCTTGAAGGAATGTTGTGAAGAGTAATTACAATTTGTAAAGTACCTTACAAATGCAAACACAGAAAACGATTTAGTGAATGAAACGTGGGAATAGGGACTAACTTGGGATGAAGATATTCAGTCACCTATCAGAACCAAACTATCTTAAATTACCTTTACTTTAAATCAGAAGTAGTTAAAATGGGTAAAAGAGATAACTATCAGATTAAGTAGATTTAATTCAATGGATATATTTAATGGATGCAAGAACAAATTAAGGAATATACACATATCACAAATTGGTGCTTGTAATTCTTCAAGACAGTCTCTGAGTGCATCTTATCTGAGTCTCAGTTTTGGCTCTAACACTCAAGCAGCATTTTTTCAGCAGGATGACTTGCTTTTCACTAAACCTGCAGAATTAGTTGCTTCATACCAATCAATCTTGACTCCAGCCTGCAATTTTTTAGCTAATAGAGACTGTGTCTCTCATCATGCATGCATGCATGTATCCATCCATCCATCCATCCATCCATCCATCCATCCATCCATCCATCATTCTTTCCTACGAGTATACAACTGTAGAGAAATCCTACCTCTAATCCCAAGGCAAGCACAGATGAGGTGTGGGCAGTGCTAGCAGCTGTGCAGTTACTTTCCTCTTATTATGTCCAGAAAAAGCACAAAGATATTTTTATTCACCCATGGAAGAACCTGTTCATTATCCTTTCTATAAACTTTTTTATATCTTGCAGCATAGCTTAACTTCCCCACTCACCACGTTGAATGATGGCTGTATTATCTAAACTTTATAACATACCTTCCTAGGTTGTTCAGTGACTGTTTAGTGAGTGCACTACATTTTAGCAGTACCTTTGGTAGTTTCTGCTCTAACCTTAAGAACTTCAAAGAAACACGGACACAAGCAGGACTGAGGAGTATGTGACTAAGACACGATTCCCCAAAGCCCTGTTCAGCTAATAGAAAAGTCCACAGTATCACAGATGTTGTGGTTAGGATCCTAAAATCAGGACCTGGGTGCCAGATTCACATCTGCACATTTAGGCAGTATTGAATTTTAATGTTTTTATTCATGCAAGCCCAGCTCAGATCCTGAAATTACTGCTTCTCTGGCCAAGCTCCCCAAAGGATTTTTTTCTGTAAGTTTTCTTACATCTTGACTTAGCCTGACTTGCTTTTACACATTTAATTCTCTTAATATATGCACAATAAAGAAAGCAGCAATGCCTCATTTTTAAGATCTTGGTGGCCGGAGGCTGGGAAGTAGGAGACCTAGATTTCACTCCCTCTTCTCATGGAGAATGGGATGAATGCTTTTCCCCGAGAAGAGACCTGGATTTCAATTGCTCTCGAAGGACTCATGTTTTTGACATGAAATACTAATTAGATGGAATACATTTACTGTTTTTAAATTGGTAAAAGTATGGGGACTGCAGGTACTTATACCTCTTCAAATAAAATGGCAGAAGATTTTCAGAAATTCTCTGTAATTTTTCATGTCTGTTTTCAAAAACAGGATTTGTGTTCAGTCATGCCAACTACCTACCAGTTCCTAACAACCTTGAGCTGAATTGGATAAATGCCTATGAAAAAATCAGGTATAGAATGTATCTGTGTAGGCATTTTCTCAAGTCGACATCCAAACTTACAGGCTATGTTTGAAAATACTGTCCTTCACTTTTCCTCAATTCTTCTGTGCTCTGAGAAATGAAGTAAAATGTTTTGAACTCATAAGAAAGACTGTCAGATCTCCCGAAATAAGAAATGAAAACAAAACTAATAAACAGAAAAGCCAAAAGCTAGCAGCGTCTTCTTACTAGCTAATAGAAAGGAAAATACAACAAGCAGCACAAAGCCTAAAAATAGCCACGAAAGGGTTCCAGTTCCTTGGTTTTGTGAAATTTAAAGGTCCAGGCTCCTGAATGCAAGCAGGAGAAATTATTATGGGGGAAGGATTGATGCAGCCTTCCATATGACAAAAAAACCTTCCTGATCTGAAGGAAGGCTATATTTCTGCATGCTGTATGCAGATGGGAATCTCAGCACTGCAAAAACTGAATTTTAGAAACATGTTAATTCCAATGTTAAAATAGTCTGGTTTTAAAGTTTTGAGGACTTTGATGTATCATTTTTTTCGAAACAGATCATCTTAATATATGCATATTGTCTCAAGCTTCCATTCTGAATAAAGCACTTGGAAAACTAATTTGATTTTACTCTACATATCCTGCTTAGTATTTGTCCTTCATTCACATTGTAATATTTATTGCTAAGCCATGCACTGAAATATTGTAGAAATATTATTATTATTATTAGGTAGGGCTTCCTAAGAAGTAACAGTACAAAAAAAATATATTGTAGATTATTGACTCATGTTTAAATTATATTTTCACTTACTAATAATTAATGTAACAGAGTAAGCAGTTGAGTAAAAGGTTATATCTATAAAATTATTAAAAAGGATTAAATTATGCCTAGCAGCTACTAGTGAAAATGCACCCAGCCATGGCTATCTATAGTACAGTTGCACTGGCTCAGGTGGAAATGGCATATTAATGTGGCCCATTTACTTTATGCTATAGACTGCTTTGAAGGAGGAACAGTGAGGGGACTAAGATAAAATGCTAATGGAACATAATAAAATGTGGATGTTGATATTGAGAAACTAATGGCAATTTTGTACTACTGCTACTGTAAGTGCACTAATTATTAATTACTACTAATTTTTATTTCTTCAATTTAGTAAGTGTTTCTGTAATGCTGAATAATTTGTTCCTGAGAGGGAAAAGGAGAAATGACATTCCACTTAGTAAACACACCCTTATCAGTAAAAAACATTTTTAAATCAATAATATCTCAACTGCTTTTGCCTTTCTGCAGCTTTACTTAATATTAATACTCTTTTTATTTTATATTGTATATCAAAGCATCTAAGGACCTGCTGAAGCACAAAGGCAACAGTTCCAATATTCAGAACTATATATTAAAAGTTAATAGTTTATACATCTGATTTTTGATTAAACTTGAGTATCTTTTTTCTGATTAATTACTTTTGCTACTGACTGACCCTTAAACCTTTGCTGAAGTCCAGAACTGAAGTATACTTTTTCCAGAGCTTGCTTCAGGGCTGCAGCATATGTGGTAATAACAATTGAAACAGTTAAAA
Organism: Ceryle rudis; assembly: GCA_033439905.1. Classification (NCBI taxonomy): domain Eukaryota; kingdom Metazoa; phylum Chordata; class Aves; order Coraciiformes; family Cerylidae; genus Ceryle; species Ceryle rudis. Next base: position 40,287 of record JAAGNO010005542.1, on the reverse strand, counting down.
AGAATCTATCCTGCGCATCCAGTTTTCATTGTTCTTAATATAGAAACACACAGATATTTAACAACTAAAAATACAAGATTTAATTCAAGAATTGCCTGTAATTCTTTCAATTATCACACTTTCCTTCCCCATTTCTTATCATTCTGAAGCTTTATCCATACAGTAATTAAAAATGATTTTCCCCACTCTGTTGACAAGGCTTCAGTTTTGGTATGACAACTCTTGTTTTATAATGAGGTGAAAGGATATTACTGGTAAAGAAGAATGGACTTCCTTACTTGCTAATGACTGTCAAATATTATAGTCCTCTGAACATCCTGTCTTATTGGGAAGAAAATAGTCCTATGGGGTTCCAGATGTGTGCTGGCATGTTTATTTTTATCATACAAACAACCATGAGTTTAAGGTGACTTTCTCCAAAATTAAAAAAAACCCAACCTCCTTCTTGTCCTTCAATGCTGGCTATTTCTTCCACTAACTTTTGAGGTTTATAAAGAGCAGTGAACAAAAATCACAAACATGGAATTGTCTTTTTGGCATCTTTGCTGCCCAGTTAGGAAAGGGAGGATAAGGTCTGATGAAAGTTACGTCCTGTTTGAAAGCTAAACCTCTAGACTGGAGGTTAAGTGTCCATCTGTGTCATTTACAAAGTACATATGTAAAATCTGCAGTACTTATTTTAAAGAGTATTTTCTTGGCTCTAACTGGTGTTACCTTTCTGTTGCTTCCTTCTCCATTTGGTATGTAAAATCAGCACAACTGTAATCTCACACCAGCAACTCCTTTAGATGACCTGGCTTTAATTCTGCAATATATTTAGACCACAAAAGCTTTTGTGGCATCTCTAGGTGTCTAGGTGGATCCTAAAGTAAAAAGATGAAGGCCAGTTTACAGAATCACTGTGCTACCCGACCTTCTAGTGGTACCTTCCACTACAGAAAGACTTTCCATCCTCTGGCCCTTGGAAATGCCTGGCTTCAGTTAGACGCTGATTCATTTCCTGCAGCTCTTTAAACCCAGCCAGCTATGTGCTGCTGAGGGTCGGCAGTATTTAAGCATTGTTTCAGAGACTTCCTGTCCCTGAGTTCTGTAAGAGGGAAAAAGTCCTGTTTTGTTGTTTGGGTTTTTGGTTGGTTTTGTTGGCTTGGTTGTTTTAGTTTGTTTTGGTTTGTTTTTTTTTCTTAGGGGTGTACATTGCTCCCTGAGTAAAAACAAGTCCTTGGGGAAAAAGCTTCTGTAAATGACTGATAAGGAGTAGAAAAGAAAGTACAGACTCAAAGCACCTGATTTTTCAGCCAGTTAAATCCCTCCAAGTCCAAGGCATCTAGAGTCTGGATATAAGAACAGGGGGAAATGTATCTTTTGCATATTTTCATAAGGAAAAAGATGTTCTTATAAGGAACATTACAGATTATGTGATTCTGTGAGCCTTAATTTATCAGCTGTTTCATTGCCACAGAGTATACAGTGACAATGACAGCAATAAAAGAAAAATCCAAGAGCTTTGAGACCTTGTTTCTCTATTTGCTTTCAATAATAATTCAGGCTTCATGTCAAAATAATGATAAGTATTCCCACAAAGATGAACTATTAGTGAAAGGCCTTTGTTTTTTAGTTTCTTATTACATCAAAAAGGGTAAGTCTTTAATTGTTTTATCAAATATTCATTTTGGTGGCTGTGAAAATATTAGAAACAAAAATATATTACATAAATTGGTTTATATCTTACTCTGTCTCAAGGCAAATCCAGCCATAAACCACATTCCCTCTTGATTAATATCTCAGTAGTGTTTATTACTCTTCAACTGCTTGTACAGTGTTTATTCTGTTCATTATACCATTTCCTGTATCACTGTGGTGTTTATTGTCCTTCTGTGTATTTTTGACCTCTAATGTTTTATCTACAGCTCTGCTATTAAATTCACTGTTTTGTTAAATATGGGTTCCATCCTGCTTGTATATTGTTGAATTTCTCAAAGCTTTAACATAAAACTATCCGAATGTTGATTGACAGCATGAAGTCAGAAGAGTTAAGTAGCCTTGGAAACAGTCTTTGCTCTCTAGCTACAGGGACTTACTTGGAGAAACTGTTTCTGCTACTAATATTTCCAAGCTATTCTGTTGTCTCAGAACAGCAGTATGACTCAGCTGGTGGTGGCAAAATTAATCTTTTCTTGCTTCTTTTCTTGGAGTATATGTACCTTTTTTACAAAGGATGCTGCCTCTAGAAAGATCCAGGTTAGGTTATGAGTCTGTGTAATCCATACAGTGACTTGGACAATAGTATGCTAAGGGGATATGCTGTTTGGCAAATGCTTTCATTTCATCTGATGAAGAAGTTCCATAAATGCATTATGAAGATGAAGTTACCCATTGGGCTGAAGTACTCCTTGCTGATTCTTCTGGAGCTATTCTGTGGCCTGAGGCAGAAAACTCTTCTATATCTCTGCCGAGTCTCCCAGGGATGGTAAAGTCCCCAGATGAGTAATGTATGGATGTATAGCATGTTGAATGTAAACATGCCAGAGCAACAGCATGGAGAAAACTGAAGAATCTCTTTAATACCTCTAAAGAGAAGTCCATTGCTTACACCTGACGAGAATGTGGGGTATCTCAAAATACAGACTGAAGCTTTTAGAGACCTATGTTAGTCCTTGTCAGTTGAACAGATCACTGTTGCAGATAGAAATGAAAAAGAAACAGGGAGTATAACATCTCCCTCATCATTTTGGCAACAAAGCTGGTAAAGGGTCTGGAGAAAATGTCTTCTAAGGAGTGTCTGAGGGACCTAGGGTTGTTTAGTCTGGAGAAGAGAAGGCTGAGAGGACACCTTACGGCTCTCTACAAATACCTGAAAAGATGTTGTAGTAAGATGGGTGTTGGTCTCTTCTCCCAGGTGATGTGATAGGACAAGAGGAAATGAGCTTAAGTTGCGCCATGGGAGGTTTAGGTTGGATATTAGGAAAAAAAATTTTTGTACTGAAAGAGTGGTGAGGCATTGGAACAGGCTGCCCAGGGAAGTGGTGGAGTCACTATCCCTGGAGGAGTTTAAAAAATGTCTAGATGTGGCACTTCAGGACATGGTTTACTGTTCCTGATAATATTTAGTAGACATTTGGACTTGATGATCTTGAAGGTTGTTTCCAAACTCAATAATTCTATGATTCTATGATCTTTTCAAAGGTAGAAAGAAGAATGATTCACATCCAGAACTAATATGGGAGTATACTAGTGCATTAGTGGTAAAGGGAGTAACTATACTTTCTAACTTCAGATGGTAAGTAAAGAGGCAGCAATAACTCTTCTTAACTTTAACCTCCTAAGAGAGCTCACACATGGAAATTACACATCTATGACACTTAATGTTAAATGGCAACTCTTCCACATGAATGATAAAATTAGAATCAAAAATAGCCCCGGAAAAGAAAAAAAAACAAATGGAAGTAAATAACATTTTGTGTGCAAGTCAAGAATTATATCCATGTTGTAGGTATCTACATGAGTTACACTATTTCATCTCCTTTCAAATAATTCAGAAAGTGAGGTTATTGCCAGAAGTATTCAGAAAAACAAACAAAATACACACACAAAAAACCCAACCCACAAAACAATCAACAAAACCTGAAAAGCAAGGTTTCAGATTTGTAGGGTATGTCATATTTGATTTCTTCCGAACCTATTTCAAACCAGTGCTTAAATTTCCTATAAACCTGTAAGTTACTGATATTTTACATTCACTTCAAATGCACTACATTATGTCCTGAGACTCGCTGTTTCTAAATCTAAGTCTATATTAGCTATGTGGTCCAGAGTAACGGTGAGTTTTGACATTCAACTTCTGCTTATGTAAAACCCTTCAACATCTCCATTCATCACATGCTGCTTTGCTTCCCACGGTGATTTTGCTGACCTAGGATTCAGCTGGGGGAAACTAAACCAGAAGCTCTATTCCAACAGTCCCCCAGGCGGGTTCCACATCAGGGATGTGGGCTGCACCACCACGGGCTCTCCCTGGTGAAGACAGTGGTTTTTCCTTTCAGAGAGCCTCAAATCATTTATGTACCAAAGACATTTGGTCCAGTAACCCAACCAAATGTCATCTGATGTAAATTCCTTGAAACGCATGTAATGGAGATGGGAAGGGCCTCAGCACAAACAGTATCAGTCTACTGAATAACTGGTATTGTGTCAAACTGCCTGCTAACATAGACACAGACTGCTACAGATCTGAGAGAAGTTCCCAGGAATCCATGGAAACTCCACTGAAGCCCTTCCTTGGGTTAAGTGGTACTGTGTAGAGCCCAAGATATTTCACATGAAACAAACCAGCTTTTGCTGATCAACTCTATTCCCAAATGAGTCAAATCAATATAACTGCATTTCCATTTCATCCCTATTCCTTTAAGTTCAGCACAGACTTTTTTTGGATCTTATCATTTTCAATATAAATTTTAAAATATGTTGGAGGTAGTACTATTTTATACTGTTTTCACCTACTCCTTTATCTGCTGTAAATACACGTTTAGGTGATAACTGGTAAAGATTCAAACATACGTTTATCCAGATTGGATTTCAACTTCTCACTCAGTTGCTAACACCTTTTTACTAGTGACCTCTTCCAGCAGATGTCATTATGCTGTAAGCAGCAAACAGAAAGCAGGCAAAACCTGTACTGAAAAACAGGAGCACCAGATAATGTTTAGTGCTCTTATGAATTGAATGTATGTTTATGGAGGGGGTTGCATAGTTAACAAAAACATTGTGTAATCCCTTATTTTTCACACCCTTTCTCAAAATATATTCAAACTACAATTTCAAACCTTCCAAGAACAAAATGAAGAATCTTAAAATGCAAAAGCATCTCTACAATAAAAGTGTGTGTTTGAGCTCCCATTAGATATCTCATTATTTCCTTATCTTATCCATATGGGATTGTCTTCAATATTACTGAAATTTGATGAGTCTGAGGAGTGCAGCATATGCTTTCTAACAATCAAAAACCTATTAATTTTTTTGAAACAGAAAGACGATATATTGCAAATTTCAGGACAATGGGAAGTACTCAGATCTAACAGCAAGCTTGACAAATTCTGTTATTTCTGAAGTATGCTAGGATACTCAACTGCAAGTAGTGTGGGCCATATCGTCAGGTGCTGTAGCACCTGAAAACTAATGGTCTGAGTTCTCATGTGTTCAGTGTATGAGGCAGTTCTAACCCACTGACATGTTCTGATTCAGGAGTGGAAATTTTTTATCCTGATAGAAGTGTAAATTTTCCTGCCCTCTGTCAGTAGATCTCTCATCTATATGATTTCATCTCAGAGATGACTATGTGCTTTCTGTAATACTCAACCACCCACCGAACATCCACAGTTGCCAAAAAAATCCCAGAATATTAAAGTATCCCACATCAGGACTAATGTACTTTGACACATAAATATTTGAAATACAGTGGTACAACTGTGGTGTGAGCAGACACATTGTCTTTCACAGTAGAGGCAGGAAAGGAGCAACGTTAACATGAGGGCATGGGAAACACCACAGTAATCCCAAATTAAGCTATCACTGCCTGTGAATATACAGCCCGACACTGTCTAACCATTACTAGCAGTCGATATATTGTAGTAGCACTCTTATGTGCCAGACAGAGGTTAAGATTCCCATGGTCAAAGCATACAAAAAGAGAACCTAAAGGAAGATGTGGTCCAAGTGAGTAGCTGCTGCATCAAATACTGATTTTGAAGAATGCCACAGGTTTCCCTCACAGTAGTTCTCAGCTATCCAAACCCCAGAATGAAGAGGGTTATTACAGTCACTTAAATAATTACAGAGAATTTCTCCATGCCACCGGCACATGCATTGCTCTTTGTGTGTCATAGCACAACCTATGAAAGTACCAACGGCATTTTCTGCAGTACTCTTAAACACATTATTATAAAGATCAGAAAATTCATTTTATCTTCAAAAGGTAGGTTCTGTGATTTTAAAAATAGATGGTATTCTTTGATCCCCTTCTCAAGTGAAAAATGGAGTACACCATTAATTATGCGCCCTTGTCTAATGATGGCCTTTTGTTTCTGTATCTTCTATTTTGGAGACTTGTTGGCTTTTAATGCCAGCAGGATAAATGCATGTCAGCACCTTTTCTATATTCTTATTGTAAAATATCAAAAAGCCTTACAAGAGATATATCTACACTCTTAATTTCAGTGATGTTCAATCTGTCCTAGATGTGCCCCTGGGAATCACCAGAACATCAAACACTAATGCATAGCAGGGGTTGAGCTGAGCGAGAGATAAGTAACACAACAGCAGGAAGAATGCGGACTCTGCTCTTGATTTTCACCATCTGATGCAATACCTGAATCTCAGCACTTTGTGTCCTTTCCCATGTGAAGACAAACATGTTAGATTAAACCACACTTCATGATTCAGCAGCGGTTTGAAGTAACCTGCTGGGCTTCTGCTGAAACAGCCTAGCAGTGCTCATGTAAGCAGAAAGCATGGCTCAGGTTGACTCCGATACCAAAGAGCTGAGAAAGAGTGAATTCCTGAAAATTCCTCCCAGTTATAAATGAACTAGATCTAGACAGAGAAAATAAACATGGAAATATAGGCAACGCACAAACGAGGAGGTGCAGGGACAGAACCAGCATGTGCTAACACAACTGGTGAGAACACCCTAAGAACAGGCTGGTCGATCTGAAGAACAGACCCCAGCTGGCAAAGACATGGCCACACAATCTGTGATCACAATCTACAATGTTTTTGTTTCATTTTGGTAAGATTCCAGAGGATGATGCACTGCATCATCATTCCACACCCCTTTTACTAAAACCTGTTATCCAACATCCTCTGTAAGTAGAAAATGAAAAAGCTTTTCATAATTCTTGATTGCATGATTCTTTTGGTGTTTAAGGTAAAAATGCAGAAGTGTTAGATCTCTTTCTCTATCAGAAGGGAAGGTTGGAAACAATAAACCAGCATAAGGACTCAACAGAAATCAAGTTATATCCAAACACCTAGCACTTTTCCGAGCAGCAAATATTATCTGATAAAGATTACTATAATTCACCAGAGGTCTGAAAACCTTTTCTTATGAAAAGGAATTTGTTGATATGCAATTAAGATCTTCAGAAACATGAGAAGAACTGTAAAATTTTGTTCCGGAAGGTCAACAACACCATGAATTCAATTAAAGGTCTCCAACTATTCCTACATTATTAGAAAACTATTCCTGACGAGAAAAGTGTGATACCATCACAGTCAGTGATAGAAAATACTATCTTTCTGGTCAGTTTTCTTCATTGTTTCTATATAATATAAAAATTTCTACAGGTTTTCTTCTACATCCTTGAAATGATTGTTCTCAACTCCTTTCTTCCACTTCTAGTTCGAGCTAAGGTATGCATTTTGAAGTACTTACCCTTATCAATATTAAATTTCACTGAAATGCATCTGTCCAGTCTTTTCCTTTTTCTTGCAGTTTGCTTTCAAGGTATGGCTTAGACTTGCTTTATCATTAGCACAAGAAAATGACTAACAGAATAGTCATTAACTCACTTAACCTTAAGAGACTATATTTATTGTACTCGTACAGAACCTGTACTCAAGTGTTTTCAGCTTTGAGCTCATTGGGTTGCTTGTTGCTCGTGTGCGTATTTCACCCCACACAAACATTCTCCCCCACTAAAAGAAATGATGCACCACACTGCATATCCAGCAAAGAAGGGAATACTCAGAATAACATAATTGCAATTTCACAGCGTAGATTTTCAGTCTTGTTTGAAATGTAGGCAGTGCACAGAATACTCCCAGAGAGTTACTGCACAATGCCTCTCAAGAAATCCTCCACTCTTTTAATTTTTATCTGGTATGCATTAGTAAATAAGTCAGAATGCTTGTGCCTTTTCTTCACTGAGATGCATACAAAATGCATACTCTGCCTGCCAATATTGTAAAGTGATTTTCATTGTGTGTTTTATGGAACTGTTAGATATGTTGGATGAAATCATGGTCTCCTTTGAAGTTAAGGAGAGCATTACCGTTGACTTAATGAGACCGAGATTTCTTTTATGTTCAAAGTTAGGCAATGTTTTTCACTTTCTTTTTTATTAAAACATACCTCAGAAAGTCAAAAAGTAAATCAGTACTTTCAGTGTTGTATCCACAACATCTAAAAGCCTAAAAATGTCAGTGATTCAAAAATCCCCATAAATGGCTTTGAATGCCAGACACAAAGTTAGATAGAATTTGTATTAAGTCAGAAATACATTAAACAAAGTGCTTCTTATTGGCACCAAGTCTGAGTTGCATTAAGAAACCCTTATAAAAAAGTTCTGCAGAATTTATTTAAAATTACAACCAATCTTTTTATAACCTGCTTACCTCCATGAAATAAAAAAAATGGAACAGTATTTCTGATAAAATATTATGTCAAAAGATTAAAAAAAGAAAGATACAGAAAGGTCTATTTCTTTACTAAAAACTACCAGCTTTTAGATTAATTTCTAAGGAAGTCAATTCAATGTCTGTAGACTCCCACTGGCTGCATCTCTGTTATTTGTTCTGTATGGCATCTCCATAGGGTATATGAGATCATATATATGAGTTATAAGAAATATCCCATACTGAGTTAAAGCTGTTGAGAACTAGAATTTATAAATAACTCACATATAAGGGTAGGATTTTTGAAGAAATTGCTTCATTTTTCAGGATATTTTAGTGGGGTTTTGTGCTATGAACATGTGTAGAAACATTCAGAGGTCACTCTTCAACAATTGTTTTTTGAATGGAAGTTGAAAGGCATTTCTTTAAGTAGAAATTTATCTATTTTTAAGAGTTAGGATTATGTCGACACCATCAGTTCAGACCCAGATCCTAAAGAAACATTGATTAAGCATTTTTTGATGGAAAACCAGGATTAAGTAGGTTAATGTCCTTTACATTTCTTATTGTGTTTTAGTACCTGGAAGACAAGGTCATGGCTGATGTTAAAATAATGACACGAGGCCACAGGATGGTAGAACAAATATTTGACACTTCAATAGAATGCTCTTCCTCATTATTAAATGGGTATTACGAAAGCATGTAGAAATCTAGCAACCTGATGTTTAGAAAGAAAAAGCTACAATAGCTAATCTGAGCACTCTGAATGCTTAAAATGTCTACTGACATCCAGCAAACACATCACTGTAGTAAAATGGATAACTTTCAGGACACCTTGGCTGACTTTTTCTTCAGAGGCAGACTTTCTTGAATGGGTGGCTGATTATAACCAGCTGATAACCAGCCATTACTTGGATGGAGAATTTGTGCTTGAGTGCTTTTGGAGCTCTTTCTGTCAGGCATTCCATGTTCAGAGGATCAATCAGTATTCTCAGTTCAGATTTATTTTAGATAAAACATAATGAACAAGGAATGACTCCAAGAAAGAGGAGAAATATGAGTTTAAATTCCTCAGGTCTCCATATTGTATTGCCTCAAAGCACTAAAGACAGAAAAGTTCTTGTGTTACCCAAAAATCAAAAGCTAAAAAGATCGAGATTACATAACATTATAAATACACAAGAATTAATTTAAGATGTTAATTAAACATGCACCAAACACAGATACTCAGTCTTTGCTTTTACTTTCTATCACATCACTTTCCTCCATTTTTGCTCTGCTTTGTCTATTTACACTGTGACTTACACAGAACAGAAATACTGAAATCTTTACCTATATACGTATAATGTATAATCAGGAAACATCTCACTTATGGAAAAAGAATTAAATGGAATTCTACACCAAGCTCAGAGCTACAGCTTAGGACTTCAGAGCTGCAGATATAGATAAGCAAAAAAAGCAGCGATGGACTTCTTCAGCTTTCCTCCTACATAGGTTTTGGCAGTCAGGATTAATGTCTACCCACAATGATCTCTGCTCTAGTCCTGCATAGGGTTTCGAAGATCCTGCCACTCCATTGTGTTAAAGAAGTCTACTTTATTTCTTTTTGGACCTTGCAGATTGAACCATATGCTTCCTTCCCTCTTTCTTTTCCTTCTCCTCCCCTGAAAACAAGTCTTCCCAGTTTAATTCTTTTTGAGTCATCTCACAGATTTTGTTTTCATATTTTAAATAAGAATTGAACATTTTTGACAGTTTGTTTTCTTAAACAAGTATCTATGAGAACCCTGGAGCCGTGTACTGTATTATAGGTAACTAGAATAATAATGTAATGACTTCCAAACAGCACTCAAGTTGCTTTACTTATTCTAATAAGAAAGAACAAAAGATTTTTAAAAGCAGGATGTGTCTGACATTATCAAGGTCCCTTACATGGAGGTACAGAGAATGGGAACAGGTACAATCAATTTATCATGAAAGAATCTCACTCTGCAGTATACAGAGGATGGAGAATTTTTTCTGTATGCAGCAGTAATAATGAAGCAGTGAGAGACAGAGATTATTCTTTCAGTTTTATTCATGTTATGCATAAGAATTCAGAATTTGTTCTTTGGAGGATAAGCATCCTAAATCACCTGTAAAACATTTGCCTTATCTTTCAACATTAAAGCACTAGTAGAAGTACTGCTGAGTTCTAAGAAAAAAATTAACAAGCTTAGGAAATCAGTTTAACGTGCTGCAAGTCTTCCAGTGAAATGTTAACTTTTTATACACAAAAGTGCTTGTGAGCACTTAGGCCTAGAAAAGCAAACCCACTTCCCCCTCCTTACACCAGGGTTTTTTTTTATTATTTTTTTGAACTGAGTAGAAAATATGTAGAAGAAAATGCAACTATATATACTTCTGACAGCTCAAATGATACATAAATATAAAGGCTGACAAGGGTTGGCTTGTCATTGTAGTTCACTTCGATCAACTCTACATGGTTCTGTAGGACAATGAAATTCAATGCACTTATAATTTCCAAAAAAGTGAGCTCAGATTCTTTTAAAAGCATTTCTATGTGAAAACGGATCATTTACATGCCAAAAGCACTTTTAATGTGACATATTTAGCACATGTATTATTGAGAACGAAGGCTGCTTGAACTTAGTGAATTTTAAAGTCTATAAAATGGCACCCTGCTGAGCAGAAAGGTAGCTGTTCAGTGAATTTCCCAGTTATGTGATTATTTTGAATAATAGACTTGTACATAACTTTTTACGAAATTAAAGGTATGACATTTGCTTTAGTTTAGTCCTGTAAAATGCACTTTAGAACATAAAGAATGGGCTGATGTATGAATTTGTTGTTCCTCCAAGCAATTTTGCTGATTTTTTAAAGAACAGTTTTATGTTTCATCTATTGAGTAACATATCAAACAGTTATCTTAGTAGATTTAATGAGCATTCATGTATAACTTATCACATATGAGGAAAAGTCGGGAACCTCAAAAATAAAAGCAGTGTGTATTACCTTGGTCATCTGGGACTCACCCAGACCCTGATGAAAGATGATGACTAGTTTGAGGAAAAGTCCTAATGCTTATGAAGTTTAGGTAAAAGAAGCATCTGGAGGTATAAAGACATAAAAATTTCATTTAGTTTGGCTCAGGTTCTCTTTAACTTGATTGTATACACCATACACTTCACTGTCATGGAATTAGATAGTGCTACCTGCTCCCAGACAAAGAGGAACCAGCACGAGAATAAACTGTAACCTGGAATCTAATTTTTTGTTTGTTTTTTCTGCTATCAGGAACAACATAAAGCACTTGAAAATATAAAATACACAACAAAATTCCTCCATGTGTGATACATGTACAAATAAACATGTTTTTTTCTGGTTAGGCAAAGGTTGCTATTTTTGCACATGAGCTATCTTCAGTTGAAGAACACCCTCCAAAACAATGGTATTGTACCTGCTCTCACTGATGTCATGTTGGCCACTGATAAGAACAAGCTACACCAAAAAGCTATATTTCTTTTATTAACAACGTCCAAAAAGGACTACCTGTAGTTAAAAAGGGAAGAAACCATTTGCAGTCGGGTGTAGGCTTAAGCACTTAGTGGAATTTGGGTCTATGAAACAGAATTCAGAGGATAAAATGAGAATGTTAGAAAGATACTCAGGACATCTTCTGATTGTAACTTGTTTGTTCACGCTATGTATATATCAGTCCATAAATAAGGCGTTTGCAAAGAGCACAAGATAATCCTTTCTTTCAGGGCTCACTGTTCTTTTAACCTAAACACCAATCCCAAACAAACACATACCATAAACTGATTCTACTTGGAGAGATTAAGGCAGAGAGCAAGTCTCCTGGATTTGTACAAACCCCTGCTGAGAGGGTTTTTACAATATCAAAAAACATCTTCTGCCAACACAAACATGGAATGCAAATATTTCTAGCACTTTTAAACAACTCATGAGCTACAAAAAATAATAGTAAGACTATCCTGAAAAAGAGCATTCAAATAGTCATTCAGAGGTATAAGTTCAAAATCACAACATTTGATATTACACATTGACACACAATCCTTCACTTGATCTCTTTGTGCTTTTCTAACTTTCATTTCCTTATTGATGGGACTTAGGAATTATATTTTTTTGTGATTTCAAATCTGATGTAAAACCAGAATGCTATGGCAAACACAACAGAAAACTAGAAATTAAGATTCAGGGGTCAAATGAAACCAACAGTTTATCACAGAGAGAATGAAACTCTCTCCTAGGTATGGGAACTGCCTGAAAATTTCAGGGAATTCAGGGCTTCCGATGAAAGACTGCAGTCTGTTGGTTTATGTGCCCCTGGAAACGTTAAAGGGCTTAAACAGTGGATAGGACAGGTCATTTCCTGAATACGTATCCACAGGAGTGTAGGTGCTTTGCCAAAATGTATGTGTATTTTCCCTTAGTTCACAGCCTGGAATGAAGCATTATAAGTTAAATAAAACAAATACATTAATTGCAAAAATTCTTGCTTCCTTGACTTGTTTTCAAATGTGTCATTTAAAAAAAAAAAATAGTAGATTTTCAAAATATAGTAAATCTGGCAGTCAAAAGTAAGAGCTTAAAACTATTCCCTGTTCACCTCTGAAATGTAATGTTTTGAAGGCTTGCTCAGATCACTCCTTATTCTTCATATCCTGTAGTAATCCAACAGTTACTAATCTAGACAAATGTATGTTAGTGGGGGGAAAAAAGGTTGCTTTTAGCAGACATGTGGCAAGGTTTTAATTTGTAGCTGATAATTTGCTACTGGAAGCTTACCCTGATTAGTCTTCTTATGGCACTAACAGTTTTTGAGGTAGTGTGAATTACCTACTGTGTATGTTTTTACCACCCATTCAGGGATGAAAATGAGTTACAACCTAGGCCTCAATTAAAGCTTGAAATAAGAAAACCTAAAACTTCTTTTATGTCCTCACTTCTAAAGAATAGAATTAGTTGCTTCTGATATTATTGGAATTGTAATTCACACTCCTGGAAATCCAGCAATGGATCTTTCAACCCTTTTCAATGAAGCACATTTCAGCTGTTACCCAATTATGCTGCCTTTGCTCCAAGTCAAATCATCATCCAACAGCTGAGAATTGAAACAGACTCCATTTGTGAAAATGAGTGGTGTATTTATCTGGTAATGCAGAATGTTTTTAAGTGTTACTCTAGCCGTCGTGTAGAAATTAGGATGTTATTGCTTGTTCTATTAATTCTCATTTCTGGGAAACTGATTTGTAGGTTGGTTCCATCAGAGTGACATGGTAGGCTTTTCTATCAGCATTAAATGCAAACCATGCCATAGGCATTACAATGAGCAATGTATTGCCCATACCCTAAGCATCTGGCTTAAAATAAAGAACTCATCAGAAGAATCATTACTTCTCAAAGGGGAATCCATATTACCCTTGCGTACACTGGTGCTTAATAGTCCACTAATCTTAACTGATCACCTTCCCACAGAATGAAGGAAACTATACGGAAGTAATAAATACAAACAACAGAAAATAATATTCCCCTTACCTAGGTTTCTCTATTTTCTCTTAACAATGTGCAAATATTGTGAAGCTATTGTTTGGGACATATTGTAATAAATAGCCAGATATAAAGCATCTTTCACTACTACCCAGCAACCTGATATGACAATTTCTCAGTTTGCCACAATAGTGTGGAATCTTATCTTAGGTTTCATTAATAATATTTTTAAGGGAGGGAAAAGTGAGAGAAATTGTAATGGTAAGTATCATTATAATTATTTTACTCTGTCACTATTCGCAGGTTCCCATAGATGATGTGAGACACTGTAACAATAACTAATAACACAACTGGTAGGTGTTGAGGATAGCAGCTAGGAGACAGGACATTCTTCATTAAAAACAACCAAAAAAAGAAAAAGTGACAATCAAGGGGCTTAGGAGTCATGGGGAACATTCTGGCATGCTAAAATATATATTTCCTTCGGTGGCTACCCTGTGAGACGAAGTGCAGTCACTGCTTCGTAGCTAACATCAGCCACTCTAGTGAGATTAATTCCAGCAGAAGAAGCCTATCTGTACTGAGGTAAATTCTCCTACCACATCTGTGGATATACCACAGATGAAGAGTGGGGGAAGAAAAAGCAACATGCAAACAAAGCAAAGCTACCACACTGATGAGTGGCAACTGTCAATTTACATGCTTTGTGTTAAGGTGTTTTATTCCCCTGCGATAATTTTAAAGAACCCTACACAGATTACACAGAAACCTATTGGGTTTAATACCTGTTAAGTTTCCCAAGCAGAAAATCTGTCCAATATAGACTTTTCTCTCTCCTCTACATGAATTATCATTTCTTCTTACTCTTGTCTGGTTTTGTGGTAAATGAACTTTATTTAGACTTCTTTTGTCTTTTTACTCATTGTTACCCTTGCATTGCAGGGTTTGGCATGGAGTCATTCTCAAGTTCTTTTTTTAATTGTAAATGTGACATTTCAAATAATGAACCTTGTCTAATTCAATTTTTATCATACAAAGGGCCAGATTGTCAGCTGCTATAAACTTGTGTATCCCTTCCAAGGTCAGTACATCTGATTTGTGCAACTTGATCTTGACTTTAAGAAAGTTTACCAGATGTAATATGTTTAAATTCTATGGGTTTTTTGTCCTAGATTCATTCTAGACCTTACTTTGGGTATCTAATCTAGGTGCATACATGTCTTGTAGACACGTCTCTAGAAGCTAGCCATTACTTTGTTGAGAGTTGTCTGTCTCTCTCAATTGAAAGCAGTGGTGCTTCCAGCACGGAGGGAACCTCCATGAATTGCTCAACAGCAGAACAAACACTTTTCCTGTTTGTTTTTCAAAGTTGAGGTCATAGCATCCTAGCATATAACCTTCTCCAAGAGGGTGTGGTATTAAAAAAATCCCAACTAGCTCTTAAGAATGCTGTATTTGCTCATTGCTACAGAAATACTATAATATCACATCACTCAGCATGTGTCATAGCTACCTTATGAAATTGTCTGAACCAGAATGCACTAAAGATGTGTAAAAATGAAGCTGAGGTTGAACTATTCACTGTGTATTTGCAGTGAACACCCAGCAACAAGTATGCTCCTTCATACCTGCATTTTCCCCACACAAATGCAGTTATTCTTGACATTCTCTTCCATACTGTATTTCCCGTTATACTGTATTCACCACAGTTGTCCCTGAATGTGTATTACACGGTCTCTTCTATTGTGTATTAAGACACATGACTGACATTTGTTCCATGTTTGTTTTCCACTGCTTACAAGTGTGGAAAATCAATATTTATTTTTTTTAAGTCAATAAAGAGTTCTGAAATTTTTTCCATTTCCCAAAAATCACAAATAAGAGCTCCTAGTAGAAGTGAATGTAACCATTTCATAAGTTTTGGACTTTAATTACATCTTCAGAGGCATTCAATATTCAGACAATTGCAATAAAAATATAAAAATAATGATGATATCTATACATTCCAACACCAAAACTTCCATAAGGTTCAAACATCGTTTTCTATTATGCAAGTAGACCTTTCCCTTTTCTATTAGGGTATAGGTAGATTTGTTTCTATAGACTCAGAAATAGAAAATATCAGAGAATATACTACATCTGAAAGGAAAGAATCTGTTTCTTGCATTAAAAAAATATATTCCCTGGTTTGAATAAAAAGTATAGATCTGTTTGAGAAAAAAACACTACTAGAATAAAGAGAATTATAGGAAATTTCTTTTAGAAAGTCCTATTAACAGAAAATCAGAATGCCTCAGCTTATGATGCCCATTTGCAATATCATACGGAATGCACCTGCACCATGTACCTTACACCGCACACTCAAGAGATTAAGTGTCAGGCTAAGTCTATAATTTTTTCTAAGTACTGCACATTGGGTCCTGCCACATATAAACTTGGTAAGTACAATAATAAGCAACTATCTTGTGCAACACAAAACCCAGTTTGTACAGTGCTTTAAAACATCAAGACATTTCAAGGTAATTTACCAGAGATATACAATAATTGAATAATACAGTCTGCAGCTCCAAGCTAATGACAGTAAGCAAAGGGAAAACAAGTGAGTCTTCTCTACTATCAAGGTAGGGAATCTTTCTGTTCCTTAATCTTTTCCTCTCCTGGGGCTGTCAATTGTGGAAAATGGCTTGAAATTATGGATTTTTTTCTCATGGACTACAATTTGCTCAGAGACTATTCAAGTAAACAAAGTCATTCAATTTATGATCTGGTTGCCTCTTTCCCTACTATATTTACAATACATTTTCTGTAATTGTTACAATATTGATCAAATAATGTTTTGTAAATATTCTGTAGAGTGGTGGTGTGGCCTACGTGTGGAAAAAGTCAGATGATGTCAGTCCACATTTATTTTACACACAAAAAGATCTGTGCAACACTTTGATCAAATCATACTTTTGATCCATTTTGCATATTTTGCCAAGAAAACAACAAAGCCTACAACCTGACAAACACCACAAGTTAAATAAAACTAGAGTTGTCTATACTGAAGCCAACAAGCAATTTACTATTTACTTCACCTCTGCAAGCATCCTTCTTTGAAAGTTACAATGTACATAGTGCCCAAACAGTATAGAATAATTTCCTGTTGAAATAGAAGCTAAACCAAAGCAGGCTCCTTTAAAGGCCATGTTCTCTTCTACTATATTACCACAGAAAAAGGAGCAAAAAGGAGTGAAAATCAGTACCCATCAAATACAGTGTTGCCGTATGCATTTAGTACTCTGTTTTTTATATGATGGATATGATATCCTCTGCCCATTTTCCTTGATATTCCCCACCAAACCTCTCTGCTGAAGCTACTTGAGCTAAAAATACTGTTAACTTCCTCATCCTTTCTAGTCCTTTACCAAGTAACACTGAAGAGAAGAACATTTAAATTACAGCATGGCTTCCTTGATAGGCATGTTAACATTTGGAAGAGGTCCCGAAAGCAGCGTGGTGGGGTGAGTACTCTTGTCAGCTACTGTTACAGTTTCAGGTCTGCCTGAAGGTTTGGGGGCTTCATAGGTGTTTGATTACTGCCCTAGGCAACATGACAAGCAGGCAGAGTTGTATTAACAGAGCTTTATTAGAAATGCTCAGGAGTCTGTATTCTGTCCTGTAGGTCTGCAGTCTGTCCCTCAGCAGTAGACCCACCACTTTGCAATCCCCATTCAGTCCCATCTCCTCTTGAAACCTGAGGTGCTCTCTCACTCCTCTGTGGTTACTTACTCTACAGTGGTGTTCTGGAAATTGCATAACTGGTTTTCCACAATCCAGAAGTAGGCTTTCTAACTTTCTAGCATTTCAAGGCATGAGACCCAGTGACACATGAGTAAATATGGACTGCAGCTACATGGAGAGAGAGGGATGTAAGGCATAAACCCCATCTATTAATGCAATTGTAGAGGGGCTACTACATAGGCTTATATGGGGAACAATGGTTCCTAACACTGCTTCAGCTCCGGGCATGACTAAGAAACACAGCCCCTGGGTAAGAACACTGGCCTTTTGCTCCCTCCTGTCTGGCACCATATAGTGCACCAGGTACATGAAGCAGGCAAAGAGCCTCTGGTGTCCTGTTTACAGTCTGTGCAATAAGAGATGAAGAAGAAAGTGTGAAGGAGAGAGATTAAGACTCAGCATATTAAGTAGTAAGCATCTAGTAGAGCATATGACATATTAGTGTGTCACTGTTTGGCAGGTTATTACACTTCATGCATTCTTTCATATAGATAATAGGGTGCAGACTGAGCAATGACGAATAAGGATTTTGTTCATTGAGACTCCATTAAATACAAAGTACCTGCAGCATAACCACTGTGTAATGCTCACCATTCTCCTCCTGCTTTACAACTGCAATGCACAGAATGAGAATTCATGGTTACACATAATAAACAGAAAAAATATTTTCTATTTCTTAACATGTGCAATGTCTATGCATTGACAGGGTCTGTCAACGTCAAAGGTTGCACATCCAGCCTCAAACCCAAGAGGGGGGAAATGGACAAGCTCGGAGTAACGGCACTTACTCCAGCTCTGCCCTGTCACTGACCTCAACTTCAGTCAGAGCACACCACACTTTAAACAAGGAGCAACAGAGGTGAAGCGAAAGCAGTTCAGCTCCTCTGCTGCTACAGGTCAACACTGAGCAAAACTCTTTTGAGAAAAGAAAGACTGCCAGTTTAGGTGAATTATATGTGATGGCTTTGTGATGTAGATCCATGTAGTCCATGAGGGACTGGGTTGAAAACACTGAACTCATTGCGTATGCACATATAGATTAAGTGATAAAGTTAACTATAAATTAAGAGAGCTATACTGTCATAAAAACTGTCTCAATATGACCATTAAAACAGTATAGTAGCTACAGTTTAGATTACTGGACTATGGGTCTGAGTTTGTAGTTATTTCTTATACTGAAACACTGAATTCCTTTTCTGACTCTGTTACAGTGTTTTTTAGATAGTCAGAAACTATGAAACCATGCTCTACTCTAAAATGAAGCAGAGTTTTCTTTCCCTTTTAGCCAGTTAGGTATCTTTAGCCAAGATTATTCATCAGTTCTTAATCCTTTTTTTTTATTCAAATGTCAGAAAAATACCCAAAATATGGGAGAAGGAATCCAGCTGGGTGGATAGTACTGATGAGCTGAAGTGAATTTGAACACCATTAAATATTTCTAGGCTCTCTTTTGGGTGAAAATAACTTTTCTAATAATTTCTTTTTGGTGTAAGATGATTTACTACCTCAATTTCTGGTACTTTATTCCAGTTAGATATTCATAGAATCATACAATCATTAAGGCAATTTCAGGAAAAAAATTTAAAAGTTGTTTTAAAATACTCTGCAGTATGCAGCTTATGTCCACAGTTGAAATAGGAAGACCAAAGCTAAAATGAGCAGTTTTACAGACAACATAAATATTGACACAGGCTAGGGTGGGTATTTTTTTGTCCCATTGAAAAGGTTGTATGTTGAAATGCTCTGTGGGAATTCTTATTACTTGCCCTTATTTTTTCAGTGGAAGGATGAGAAGGCTCCTCTGCATCAACTCTACCTAATGGAAGGTTCAGTTGCCAGATGAGTATTTAGAAAGCCAGAGAAATGGCACAAAGGCCAGCGTTTAGTGGGTCTTTGTACACCCCACACATCATCCAAGCTAAGGTATGTAATAACCTGCTTTGTAATTTCATGTTCATTTTAAATGCTTCTTGTAGATGCAAACAGCAACTCAAAGAATCAAAACATCTAAATCACTAAACACATTTTCCCAAGCGCCTTAAGACACCATAAAAAGAATCAAGTAGACAGAACATCACATATAAAGCCAGCAGTTCTTCCTTAAGTCTGCCTGACCTGGTTTATGGGCAAGAAAGTTTTCTGTCTATTCTGACATCTGCCATTTCTTCTTAATATTTCTGCCTTTATAGCTCTCAGGCTCATACTATAATACAGAAGCATCCTATTTGCAACCTCAGCCACAGAAGACAGAAACTGTATTAGCAGAATGTGGCTGTGTTTGCTATAGATAAGATTCTCCCCTTGTCTATGGATCCACCAGTATCTTTGCCAAAAAATCTGTCAAGTCTGTCAAGTGTGGGCAGACTGTCTGTGCTTCTCAGAGTGATTTGAAAAGGTTTTTCTGCAGAACCCTACATTCACATATCAGCATTTGTTTCACCCTTTCTCTGGGGCATTCCAAAGAATCATTTATGAAATGTCTTGATGTTTGTATTTGTGAATAGTGGTAAAAAACCTCTCTAATCAGAACATCATCTGAACCAATGAAACCAATAAACCAAACATCATCTGAACCAATGAAACTCACTTTTCTATGGATTTCTGTAGTGTCGACTCTACTATCAAAGAAAGTGCAGACCCCAGCTGCCCTGGGACCACTATATGAGTTCCCCTAAAGATTCTATGATTCTATGAGCATCTGATTGATTGGATCAAAAAAAAAAAAAAAAATCAGATGGATTTTCTGGTGTCTTCTAAGGTGTGAATGATCAGAGCAGCTTTCTCCTTCACTTGGGATCTCAAACTTTTTTTTTTTACTTTGCTTGGTATCCTATCCAATATCTACTGTCTATGAAATTCAGTGGAAATCAACAACTGGTTTCAGAAGTGATTAGCAAAGAACACAGACAGAAAGACAAAAAATGGTGACAAATGCGTCCGTTTTCAAAAGGAAACCGGGCTTGAGATGTTTTCACAATTGTTACAAACATGAAGAACGGATATTAGACCACTGACATGTACACAGTAATCCAAATAAGCTTTGTCTGGGAAACTTGGTTTAGGGCAGGGTAAGCTATGCAGTTAAATGGACTAAGAAATGACCAGCTGACGAGTCCCACAGGCAGTTTTCAGTGAAGAATTACCATCAAATGAGGATGTTTCTATTGTGTGAAACTGGCACTGGGCTTGACCCTATTTAAAACTTGCATCTGCCATATGGCAGTAAATAACCAATCAAGGTTGATAAAATTGGCAGGTAACACAGGGATCAGGAAAGCCATGGTCAGTAGTCAAGATGGCATAGTATGCTGCGTCCCTCCATGCAGACTATCAACATAACTAAATGCAAAGCTATACACTGAAGAACAAGAAATGAATATTCAGAAAATGAAACTGCATGCTAGAAAACAGTGGCTGAATGGGACTGGAAGTTGCAACAGAAAAGAATCTTAACATGAGTTTCCTGGGTTTCCAAGGTGAGTGGCTGGTCAGTTCCTTAGTGCTCCCAGGGACACAAGTTCAACAGGCTGTACTGACACATGTGATGGAGCATGTGTTGTACCTGGAATGGTTCGGGCTTTCGCCTCAACTCAGCCACCTACACTGAAGATGATAAAGGAAAAGGCACCATAACTGAATTTCTGTGCATAATTTTACATGAGAGAGTGAGCAAAGGGACTTAGTGGCAGAATAAATTAGTACAGCATCCATTCATTGTTTAAGAAATCCTGCAATGGAAATCCTTGCTCAGGTCACATTGAAATTGAGTTTTGATGTCTTATTTTTCCATATGAAAGGCCCAGGATATGAACAGTGATGGTATCACAGGTCACAAGCTACATACTTTTCAGAGACCCATCTTCTTGCAGTGCCTGCCTATAATTAATCCTAAAGTTTTCATACACAGCACATTGAGATGTAGTATATTTTAAACTACAATGAAGAAAACTCTGAACAGGTAAACCTAAGGGAAATTTGTCATGTTAATGGCAAGCATATTTTTTTCCACTCCATTGAACAGAAATTTAAAAAAAACCAAAAAAAAGCTTGTGACTTTTTCAGATGTCTTTTCTTCCCCAGATAATAGGAAGACTGTAACATGACACTTGCGTGTTTGCACACCAATGTGCAAACTAAGCATTTTCTTAAGAAAGCAGGGTCAGCTCCCAGCGCCAGGCAGCACGCTGCCACACAGGACCTTTTGTCCACTCCTGGCCACATCATCTGGCTTCAGGCTGCATGACAAAAGGCTTTTTAAGGACCCAGATGAATAGAAAACAATAAGATCAACTGTGGTACACGGAAACTCTTCGAAAAGCCTTTTGCTACCTTTGAAGTATTTTTGAGGTCTGCAGGGGTTAGGAGCAGAGTAACTGCTACAAAGTGCTGTCCACCATGGTGCTGAGTAGACAGCTCAGGAGTCGGAGTATTAGACTGGATGCAAAATAAATAAGTGCACTGACTGGGAAAACAGAAAGGCAAGTTTATCTGTTGCCCAGGGAGCCAGGCAGGTGGCACAGAGATGTCTGGCAACTGCTTCTAGTTGGGATTCACATCTAAAAGGAGGCTTTCTAGCAAGTCCACAGACCAAGCCCTGTAACATGACTGGATGTAAAACATACAGTGAATCATGTTCACTACTGAACAGTACTTTTAGCAGATGCAGGACCAGATCCACTCAAATAAGAAACTGTAGAAGTGAGTTGATAAATGTGTGATTTTTTTTTTTTTATTTTTTACACATAAACATAACCACCCACCTATTTCATGCACTCTTTAAAGCTCACAGAAACATATTCAAAATGATGTAGTATTTTTTCTACCATACACCTGTGCCATAGTTATGCCAAACAGTTTCTTTATAGTAACTGTTATTTTTTACAGTAGCAGTATTAGTGTATTTTAACTGTGAAAGGCTTTTACATTAAAAAATCTTGGTTATGTTGGGATAAGTATTCCCTTTTAGATTTAGAGATTCCTATTGGACATTAAATATATACAGTATTGAAAAAGGCTGTGTTTTGTAATAAAGCTAAGAAAGAAAAGGGCAAACACAATAAATCAGAAACTTGTAACATGCTTCTCTGAGAGGGAAATTGTTTTATGTATTAAGACAGCCATGATAAAATTAAATTTAGCATAAACATGTATCATTTATCCAAAATGCTGTAACATAACTGTAAACACATAGAAAAAAAATTAAATATATCAATTTAACTTGCTCTCTTTCTTTATATGTTGATATTAATGACTTAATGCACACAAATACGAAATTTATACAATGATCACCACATTTCCTTATCTGTTGTTTCAAATACAATTTCATTTTTATATGTAATTGTTTTAAATGGCTTTTACAGCAGCACAACCACAGACTGCTGCCACTTGTCTGATGGAAACACCCCACTTTCACAGCTCTCTGAACCATAAGGCCTAAGATGCGCAAGTATTGTAATTTCAGAGTAGTAGGCCCAGCATACCTTTTTATACAATCATAGAATCATAAAATGTTCTAGGCTGGAAAGGACCTCTAGAGGTCATCTGGTCCAACCTCCCTACACAAGTAGGGACATCTCTACCTAGGGCAGGTTGCTCAGAGCCCCATCAAGCCTGACGTTGAATGACTCCAGGGATGGGGCCTCCTCTGGGTAGCCCATTCCAGTGGTCTATCACCCTCATATTAAAGAACTTTTTTTCTAATATCCAGTCTAAGAGTGGATATTACAATAGGAGTGTAAAGGGTTTGTGTGGTTTGAGACAACATAAGGTTGGGTGGAAAGAGTACCTGAAAGCATGGAGATACTGAATATAGAAATACATTGTACTGGAGATCTGGAAAAATATATCTGTATGTAAATTTTTTTGCTACTTTTCTCCTGACAATAACAGCAACCACATGCCTGTTGCAAATAAAAATAAACGATGAAAGAATACACAATCTGTGTGTCCACTTGCTTTCCTCAAGACAAGAAGTTATAGCATAAAGGAGTACTGTGGCCGGAAAATGAAGGGAAATAGTTCAAAGGCTAAATTCAGCTGAAAGGAGGGCTAAAGGGCTGTGCACAAGGGCTCCCTGACATTTCTGCATGTAATTACCATCCACCTCTTTTAGACAGACACCTATCTCGCTGCTTTTGCAGCCAGTCACCCCATTTGCATGCACATTTACAGTAATTGCAAGTGTAAATATAGCAGGGAAATTGACCTCACACCTTGACTATTTTTTTCAAAT
Organism: Ceryle rudis; assembly: GCA_033439905.1. Lineage (NCBI taxonomy): Eukaryota > Metazoa > Chordata > Aves > Coraciiformes > Cerylidae > Ceryle > Ceryle rudis. The sequence continues at coordinate 16,370 of JAAGNO010005542.1, read as the reverse complement.
GTGGTCTACATTTGTAAGAGCACAGTTAGATTTACCACTTCTGAATTCTGCTCCTCATAAATATCAATATGTAGCAGGGTTATTACTTGGTTTCCAAATATTCAGAAATGAAGGAAAGGAGAAGGGGAGTACTGCTGTAAGTAAGAATAAAGACATATTTGAAGGAGCAGGCAGAGCTTATGATAAGAAATATAGTGACAATATTGTGATTTACAGATCAAACGTTCCAGCCAGAAGCTGTGTAAGAGAGCAAGATACAGCACTGTTCCAAATAACAGGACAGCTCTTCAGCTGATGCAGTTCAGCAAAGCTCCACTAGAAACAACGAAGCTACACTGATTCACACTGGCTTGAGATCTAGCTCAATATGTTTATAGCTTAATGGCTCAATATTAATCTAAAAATCAGAAAAATAACAACTTGTCATTTATTTAACCCCGCATGATGGAAGGTTAAACTAAATACAGAAAGCCCATAACAAATAGCAGGGACATTCTAAGGTCACCAAATGAAGGCTGTCGTTTTTGTATTCAGGCCAATGATAAAAGAGTTTTTAAATGTTTGGACATTCAATCTATGTAGTGCCACAACCTGAACATACCCCTTTGCCAAACACAGGCTCACTAAATCCTCTTGGAATGTTGTTTACCTCTGAATAAATCAAATTTGACAGAGTAGGTTAACTTTACAGATTCATTTTTCAATCACAAGTGATTGATATTTTCTACAGAAAGCGAGCTACAAAATTCTTACTGCACTACTGACTATTGGAAGTCATATTGTTCTCAGTGTCATATGGAAATCCAGGCCATTTTTCAAGCAGTTTGTTTCACAGCCATCTACCTTCTCTGTGAGAACACAAGCAGTGAGTGTACCTCAAATGAGGATCACCCAGCAGAGATACTTGCCCAATTATTTTAAGTCTGTGATTGTCTCCCAGAGGCTGAATGTGCTGTACTGTGCATTTTTCAGCACTGGTCCAGTGATAAAATCCTAAATTCATTATCTAGGCTTATGTCACACAACAGTATAGAAACTGAATGAAAGCCAAGATATAGAAAGGTTTATTGTTAGCTGATTAAAAACAAATCAAAAGAGAAAACAGAAAGGGGAGCTAGAAGCAATTTCTGTCATTTGATTTTAAAATAAATAAAAACTTCTGTAGAAAGGCCAGAAACAAAAAACAACTTAATTTTAAAGTTTGTATTTATTTCCTGTTCCCTTAATTAAAAAATAAATACACATGCCAAATCTTCTGACTCCAACAACAATATTCATACATTGCATTACATGTTTGTCCAACTGAATGCGCTATTTTCGTTAGTATCTGTTTAATTATTATAGGTAATACTGCTTGAGGCTAGCTGATATGGGTGTCTATGGAAAATGATTGTAATTCACTTTTATTATTATAATGACCTTGGTCTATGACAGTACTGAATTAAATATCAGTGAGAATTTACCCAATTCTCTGTGCTCTGGTCTATGCCACTTAACATTCAGTGTTTAACTGGAGCACCTAAGTTAGGTGGATGGATTTAGATGCACATTTGTCCCGGGGCTCTCTATAATGTCAGTGAAGACTGATAGGCACTGCCAAAAGGCAATTCAGATCTCAGATGAATGGAATTACCTCTTGGGGTGTCTTCCACCTCCATTCTCCACAGAGGGAGCCTAGGGTATGTGTGCTTCTACACTCAGTGCTTCAACTGAGGGCTTAACAGTTATCTTGGGGTGTATATTATACATACATTCTGGGGAAACACATATCCTTGAATTATTAATATTTAATATTATAATACTATGTTAGAAAACTAATATTTCCTGACCACAAAGTCAACAATCAGTTGACCAAAAAAAAAAAAAAAAAAAAAAAAAAATCCAGTGTCCAAATCACAGTTTTGCCCAGACTTTTCTGTGTTTCATTACAATACAGTCTACAAGTGCTTGAAAATATACTGTCAAGTGACATCAGCTAATTTCTACAGTCTTTTATATCTGTGCAGCCACCAATTTAATTTTTATTCTTCCACAATGCAGTTACCAGGTATTGTCATAATTTTCCCAGATCCCTTCATTATAGACAGGTAAACAGCTTATTTTAGAACCTTACTTACTTTTCCTATTCATATATTACAAATAGGCTATGAAGCTTCTTATTTTTGGGGATCTACTTGGGGGCTGGGCAGGACTGACAAATATTGAGAACTCAGAAGCTGTTCTTCATTCAGTACAGCTAGTGTGTGCATTTTTTTCTTTAGATTCCAAGTATAAATCCCACTGTTACCAACTGAAGTATCTCCACTGACTTGCTGAGTAACCCTCCATCCCTGAGTATCAGTTATTGGTTAAGAAACTGAACCAAAACATTCACCTCCCCATGCTCTGTCGCATTAAGAAGTGACGACAACTCCATTCTTGCAATTTTAAAAGGAAAAATGATCCCCATTTACTTCTTTGAAAGTGGAGGCCTGAGCACCAAGCTACCGGAGGGGGTGCACCAGCATGGGTCTAAAATGAAGGAAGTACCAGTCTTAGCCTTGAAAAGGCAGTCAGGAGTGTGACTTCAGCCTAGCACCAGCCACTGCTGGATTGAGTGTGCTTGTTGAGGGCTTTTATCCATTCTGGTTGTACTTGCTGGGTTTGGTTTGGTTTTTTTTTTTTGAGACTGTCTTCTGAGACCTCTTGCATCACCTCTTAGGCACCTTAATTCCACAATCTTCTAGGTTCAGCACTTGAACCAAGAACTTGAGTTTTATATAACAGCTCTTGGTTTTTGTTTGTTTGTTTGTTGGTTTGGTTTTGTTTGTTTTGGTTTTTTTGTTTGTTTTTGGTTTTGGTTGTTTTTTTTTTTTTTGTACTGAGCATGAATGAGAATCATCCTCACGATCAGATTAGAAAATCAGGATTAAAAAATCAGTGACACTTCGACTGCTGGGAGTGCATGTTACAGAAGCACTGCTATGTTAATTTTTCTCTTAGCAGTCCCTCTGGACACCTCTGCTACTGGCTACTGACAGGAAAAAGGTTGTGGACCCAGTGTCTGTGCCTGCATTAGCAAGTAGAGTGATCAAGTAAGAATCAGTCTTTGGAGCAGAACAGTCTGTGCCAAGGGCCCACTCTAAACATTAAACATGTATCAGGCGAGTTTACATCAGCTATCTCTAGCTTGCTCCCTTGGATTTACTGTTTATTAGTAATCCAAGTGCACCGGGAATAATCCAAGTGCACCATCCTATTCATCCAGTTTTGTCCCTGTTTAATGGTAACTTTCTTTCTCACTTTCTGTCCCTCCCTCACCCTAAACAGCTGCAGTATGTAACATACACTATAATTTTCCTATATATTTTTTTCCTACAACTTATCATAATGAAAATACTGTTATCTATTTTAACTTCTCTTTACAATAATCATACAAAATAATGATTTGCTCTACTGGAAGGACTTTAAATATTTGGATTCATACAAAATTTAATCTAGGGTCACGATATCCTCATTCCTGTGAGGAAATCAGATGTTGTTGAGCAAATAACAAGCAGGACTGATCGGATGATACAAAATTACCAAAGCTTTGGCAACAGTCTCATTACCTCAAAGTCAATGTAGCCAGGATTTCACCCCTGATGTTAACGTGAAATTTCCTTCAACGGTTGAATCACTTCAATTGTGAAACAAAAAGGAATTCATAATAAAGTGGCTTGTTTTGTAAGATTTCCCTTACTTACTGTTTCTAGATAGAAAGCAAACACCAATGAGATAAAAGATAATGACAAGAGATAATTTGAGTGGTGCCCATTGACAGGACCAGAGGCAATGGGCACAAACTGAAACGCAGAAGGTTCCTCCCAGTCATCAGGAAACACTTTTTTACTGCAAGGGTGACTAAGCACTGGCCCAGAGAGGTTGTGGATTTATCTCCATCCTTGGGGATATTTAAAAGCTGTCTGGACATGGTCCTGTATAACCAATTCCAGGTGGCCCAACTTGAGCAAGGGGGTTGGACCAAATGAACTCCAGAGGTCCCTTTCAGCCTCAACCACTCTGTGATTCTGTAACTTGCCCAACAAATTTAGACTACTCTGTGCAAGTAAATGCTATTCTTACTTTCCAACCAAATATGACCAATCAAATTTTTACCTTAACTTTACAAAGAAAAGGTGACTGCAATACCTCTACAGAAGTAGATCAATAAAGCAGGGTAATCACACCCAATGCAGTACATCCTAAGATGTCAGCCAGCAATGGCTGTTGCCCTCCAATCTAATTCATAAAAGAATATTTCCAAAAGATATCATAATTCCATGCAATTGCACAAGATTCCTGTAGGACAGATATCCAGTGACCTTAGCCAGAGGCTGTAATTATTCATTACATAAAGGCCCCTTTTCAGAGCTCAGGAAAGTGAGGATCAGCTTTGTACCATCTAGATGACAGTTCAAGATGAGCAATATTAACTTTAAATAGCAAATTAATCTTTTTATAGATCATGCTTAATCCTTGGGCAGAACCTTACAGCTATTAGCACCACCTGGTGCAATATGCATAAAATTCACTGCCACGGTTGAGGCAGACTAAAGCTTATGCTAGATTTCAATTCCACTTAAGGTTTCAAATAAGGATTTAAATGGAATTTTGGGATGTGGAGTGAAAGAGGTGGCTAAGCTAGTCCTTTGCCAGGATGGTGGACTTGCTGTGAACTCATTATATGTGGTTTCTAGACCTATATATGCAAAGTAACAGAATATGCCTTTTACTAATTATATCAATAAATGTTGACTTAGCCTATAATTTTAAATTTTGCTTTAATTTAGAAGTTAAACTATATAAGAAAAACTATAAGAAAACAACGCCTTATCAGGACACCTGTCATATGCCTTTGTTGAACCACATGAAACAGCTAAAAATACTTCAGCAGTTTTTGCGAGACATTATAATAATGAGAATAAAATTAATAAAAACCCAATAATAATCAAAACTTTTTCAATGATTTCTCCAGGTCTGAGACACCTACAAACATGCAAAACTGAAAAAAAAAAAAAAGATTCTTTTTCTTACTGACTTGGTCAGTTGGTAAAAAGGGTATGACAGTAAGGGGAATGTAGAGTGCCTGTGTTTTGATCTTTCTTAAGGTTGTAATAGAGAGGTTATACATTTCATCTGAGCTGACAGCAGTTTGAAATGTTATAGATAGGCTTCCCGAGCACAACCATTATTTACTGTTTGACTGTAATGTCAGTCTTTTTCTGCTCTTTCAATATTGTTTGCACTTTGCCTTTGTGAAAAGGGTCTTGATTGAACCATACAAGGGGAGATATTTCTATCTTTCTATGGGATCAATGAAGATGTGTTTACAGGTCCGGGACACAGTGTACACACCACAATAATGGATTTTAGTCTGTTTGTTGACTGAAAGCTCCTTTTCTTTGTAACTTGTCAATCTTGCATCTATTACTTGATTGCAACATAAAAGGCTATTTGGACAAGCTCTGAAACAACAACTGTATCAATCTAACTGAAGTGGTTACCTGCACTAAGTATGCAGCCTTTAGCAAGATAAATCGCTTAAAACTTGAAATCGTACAGGACTTTATTTGCCTCTCCATCTGTCATCTCTACCATGTGCAGTTTTCTCTAAAATATTTTTATTGAAACAGTACTAATCAAAAAGCGATTGCAATGAAATAGTGAAAATTAAAATGCCACACAGTTAACATTTATAATTCTGAACATAAGATGAAACTGTATGAACAAATCATTGCTCCAACATGTATCTTTTCCATCACTGATCTCCTGTATCCTTCAATGACAAATGCACATTTACTCAAGAGTGACTGTCCTTAGCTTCTAGTCCTCAAATTTTTAATGTTGTCCATCAGAGGAACATCCTCCTTCCTTACACATTGACAAACGTATACCCTGAAGCATCTCATCACACTTACTGAATCTTGAAAAATATATGCATTCAAAATCCAGATAAAATTATTCATCCCCTAGAACAAAATACAGCTACAGTGTTTGATTCAATGACCTCCAAGAGCAAGCACACTCCACATGGCAACAGCATGCAGTATAAACTCCAGTAGAGAGCTTATATTATTGCACAGAAAACAAAATAAAACAAGACAAAACAAAAGATCCCATTTTGTGAATGTTATAACAAGTCCAAGAGGAGTGACACCTTGGGGAGTGCAAGCCAACAGGGGAAGTTTGCTCTAGACTACCACAGAGGTAAATGTGCTGAGCCAGAAAGGTTGCAGGGGCAAGCACTGTAATCACAGCAGCAGTGATAGCAGAGACAGGAACTCAGAGTTCAACAACAGCTGTAATGAGAATTGAATTTTCTTGGTTTTCCTCTTTCTGCTTTGTGCTAACTAGAGCCAGCAGTGGGAGCACCTGATCTTCCTATGTCAACAGCTCTCCAGATCCAAAGGTCCACATGTACATGGCCTGTCTCCCACACATGGCAGGATGGGAGAGCAGACAAACTATCCTTTTCATTTCACAATTGACTTTTAAGACACGGATCAGCTGTGGTTCCAGCACACTCCTAGCAGAACACTGCAACCCTACAGAACTGAATATGCTTTGCTAGAAAGCCAAACACAGTATCAAAGGTGATACTAAAAGAAGCACCAACACAAAAGTTGATGCAGCTCTGAGAACCACCCTACAAAAGTGATGTCCTCTTAACAAGGTTCAGTCATTTGAAATGTATTCACAGAGTGCAGAATACTGATGCATTTTTTCTTACTATAGTGGTCATTTCTAAAATTATCATTGCTAGAAGCAGCTATTTCTCATTCAGAACAGAACAACAACAGTTGGCCTGACCTGCACTCTGTTATTCCCTGGAAGCAAGTCCAACAACAAGAAAAGGACAGCAAACACCTGCTTAAAAAATAATTTCCTATCCATCAGTGATTAGACTGCTATCACGGGAGAATGTTGCAGTCTCAGTGCTATCATACTGGAAAGCTTCATTGGCAGTAACATTTTTAGTAACACAGCTTTTCAAACTAAAATGTAGAAATGTTCTTTCTAAATTGCATAAGACTCTGCCTGTTCTACTCTCCTTTGTTCATACTTGCTCGCAAAAGTCACAAGTAATTAACTTCTATCTGAATGAGTCATGGTTCTAAAAGCTTGTGTTTTTAAAAAGACCATGGCAATGAGTTCAAAAAGAACTGAGGGAGATCAGCATATAACATTCAGAAATATTATTTTTACACACGTTTCTGAGATGCTTTTGCTCCTTGGCCTTTACATTTCTGAGGCTCAGTAAAATAAGCTCCATAATAATTTTAGAAAGCATTGGTGTGGTTAGTCAGCGATCATACTCCTCTTGCCTCTGCAGAAGTCAAGCAGAAAACTAAAGCAGCAAATGTTATTGGGAGCAGTGAGAAGCACTGCATATAACAGAAGACTCTTGGGCCATCTTATGCTATTTTGTGTGTTAACTTACTAGTCACTTAAAAAACCCCTTCCGTAGATAGATGTAGTAGTTCCGCATATTCATCTGTTGCTTAAAGCAAGCACTGAAACAGTGATGTCGTTCAGCAAGTACCCATACACACAGACAGGTTGAAGGGGTTTCTCTTATTTCCGTTTGTAATCGTGTAGCCAATAAGCCAGCCAAACCACACACAACTCTGAACAAAGATGCATTAACTGGAGTCTGCTGAATCCTAAGAATCTTCAAGTTTTATAGAACTATTAGTTTAAAAGGTAATGGAAAATTATTTGTAGAGCCGTATTTCCAATTCCTGTAAGTACCTTTGTTTCAGTCTCTGTGCCATATAATTTATCACATTAGTCACTGTAATATGGGGCATAAGATGCAGCCTGAAGAAAAGGTATGAATAAACTAAGTACATTTCTGTCTTTTTATCCTGTTTTCATCATCTCAGAAGAAAGTTTCTAAAGATAGAAGAGGAGAGCAGCAGGAGCACTAGTAAAGAATGGAAGCTGCAGCAAATCAGTATTCCACTTACAACACCAGCCAGAAAACAGCTTTCTGTAAAGTGCAGTATGCAAAGAAACAGTTAAGAAACATTGTTTTAGAAAGAGAGGGGTAACAAAGAAAGTAATCACTAATTATCTATAATAAAATATATAATACGTCTTGCAATTTCTGGTACTATGATAGCCAAAAAACCCTAAAGAGGATGAGCTGCTACTGGTTACTTTATGTAAGCATCTGAAAGATCCAAGTTGTGGAAAGCCAGCAATTCAAGCCAGTGGCAGCCCTTTAGTGCCAGCAATTTAGATTCTACACAAGAGGTTTATGCTGCCACTTCAAAGGGTGTTGGTGGACCCTACCTTTTTAGTAAGAAAAAGTCTGTCTAAATAAGAAAAATACAGCAGAATGGGATATGCAAAGAAGCTCAAACTTGACAGAGCTGACTTTTCATAGATCTGCCCTAAGAGCCATCAGTTGTAGGATGCTAAACTTAGGTAAATCAGAGGCAGGGTGAGCACAGATATGAGAAAGAAAACCTAAATCTGAGTCAAATTAAGAAGGGCACAACACTTTCTGCTGCTTTCTTCTGAATCTGTTATAAATCTGACATTCAGCGCAACTTAAAAGCACTTTATAAACCTGAATTAATTTGTAAACGCTGAGGACATAGCACATTTTTTCCCCTTCAAGTTACAGCATGTACTCCAGTCAAGTCAATGGAAGCTGCTCTGGTTTTTGTCTTAAACCGACTTCCCACCTGACAGCCTCATGTCACCTTGATGTCACTACCTCTGTCAATCTCAGCCAGGTTTTTTTTGTAAGCCACAAGTAGAAATAAAAGAAAAAATGTCCACATACGTTCTTTTCAAAGCTTGATACAGAGACTATTTTTGTAGTTAGTGCACAAATGCTCAGGCTTCAGCTGGATAGCTTCTGCTAATCTACCCAATCACGTCAGACCAACATGCCTCGATTATGCTTATGACAAGTTGTAATATGTACAAGTGAGAAATTAAATAAACAGCATTTTTCTGTATCTATACATGTATACTAGCGTTATGCACTGCTGACAGCTTATGCAAACCACTGGCCTAAAGAATGATTTTACATTATCTCCATCTTACATTATCTAGTGACAGTAAAGTTTTAATATATTGAGAGAACAGCAGTAACTCAGTAATTAAAAAGCAGGATCCAAAATAACAATGTTTATGAGTCTAAATGTTTCATTCATCAGAATGAAAGGTTAGCACAAGAAATCCTGGTGCATTAGATCACACACCTTTTCCATTTTTTCCACTGAAAATGAAGACTTGTCCATAAAAATTTTCAAAACCTTTACAATGTAACTTCAAGCGTGTTTGTGTAGCAGCCCTCCAAGTTAGTACAATGTTGCAAAAAATAGTTTTGCTTGTAACCTAATTCATACAATCTTAAAAAAGTCTGAGTTGGGAATTAATCACAAAATCACAGATCAAAAATTATCTTCCCTCCAGTCACATAAAAGAGAGAAGAAAATGGTTTAAAAGTTAGCTCTGATCAGTAGGTGCAGAGTAATCTTCAGTACAAACTGGATGGCAACCACTTTGGGAACTTTGTTTCCTTACTCTTCAGCAGATGCAAAAATAGACAGTGCTTCTCAACAACATTGGTTAAAAAGGAAAATCCCACACTATTACTGAATTTCTGCCACTTTTTGAAGGAAAAGACAAAAATTTACAACACAGGGATATAAAAATTTATTTTTAAATATATCATTTATTGAGTACAACTGTAATTTGGTGGTAAGGGTACCCAACTCATTCTTGGCTCAAAAGTCTATGCAAATTACACAAAACAAATATTTGATGGAATACATTAAACAGCAAAGAATGGAACAAGGACAAGTTCCAGTAGAAAAGGAGTGACAACAGACATCTCAAAATATCCTTGTAGTCAGAGAAATCTCAGGACAGCTGAGAAAGGTTTTGAATTCCTTCATACTATTTGCTTTCAATGCAACTGGTAACCCTCAACTAGTAATTCCAGGCTTTTCAGGCAACACACTCCTGGAATCTCAGGACAAAACAAAGAAAAAAGTCTGTCCCATTTTTGTAAATGACAACATACAATTCTACCTTCAGGAAAGGATCTTCAGACATTGGTTCACAAAAAGCATCTTCTTCAGGCCTGATCAAGTCCTGGAAAGATGTGATATTTAAAGTATTTTCTGGTTTTAGGGTTTTATCCCATGTACTTTAGAACTCACTTTGTGAAATCTAACTTTCCATATTAATTAACTCTGGTAGCCATCACATCTAATGCTATTCTGCTTTTTACATGAGGTCCAGGTGCTCAAGATTTAGTTTTCGCAGACTGAGAACTGCCATGCCTAACTACTTTTCTGGTTTCTGACTTTACGTGGGAGAAGATACATAGCAAAAACCTTTCTCTTTTCCATGCAGAACAAGAAAGCTTCTGATATAATACCTTACAGTTACCAGACAACAGAGAGATGATTGACTTCCGTAAGTGGTCGTATTGTTTATGAAGTTTGTCACTTTGACCAAAATAATATTCTTGGAAATATCTTTGTAATAAAGAATTTTTTAAACATCATAATTGTATGTTGCAATGTTGTACCATCATGTATGTTTATAAGTATTATAGGCATTTGTAAAATCAGACCATATGCTTAGGTGAATTAAATGTCTGCATAAATAAATATATGTACTTTAACATTATCTTAGTGGGAAGGCATAATGAAAAACTAGATGATTAAATCAACTAGGTAAATTCTCCCTACAGATATAGAAGAAGGTACTGCAAATATTTCCCAGATTTCCTTTTCCTGAAAAGTTGGTTATCTTGTTAATTCAGGAAGGTATTAGCTATCCAAGAAATTCAGCATATAGCTAGTTGTAAGCTGTCAGGCTGTGACATAACATCCTATAACATGATGCTACATGGTACATAATGCCTTAAATTAAAACGAAAAGGAAAGCAAGACTTTTTTTTTTTTTTTTTTTTTTTTTTTTTTTTTTTTTTTTTTTTTTCACCACGCAAAAGAAAGTTATCTAATTTTTGAGTTTTGGTTATTTGGCGTCAAGGAGGTAGGGCAAAAGAGAAAACTGTTTTTAGC